>JACEGR010012562.1:0-11206 GCA_014170235.1 Listronotus bonariensis | reverse complement strand
ACATACAAGCTCTCAACATACAGGGTGTCCGAAAATTACGCTTCAGGATTTCGGTGGGCTATTCTGCACGAAAAATTAACGCAAAAAACTTTTATACAATATTTTCGAGAACTTAAAATTAACAGAAGTATCTTCCCCAGTGTATATAAACTCAGTAGCTCAGATTTAGGTTTAGTTTACATTTGAGAATGGACAGAGATAGTACTGCCCGAAACGTTGTGTGAATAAATTAATAAAGACAATGGAAGTCGCTTTAAAAAGAAGAAAATTTTATTTGTATAACCCTGGACTTTTGCTTGATCCTCGGAGAGAGCAACATCATCGACCGGGCGTGTAGAAAAAAAAACCTCTGGTGTGTGGTGTACCTTACTAACCCTGTGTGTTCTAACAATAATTAAAAAGAACTCCATCCTAATAACAAAAATATCCGGTTTCCTGGTAAGTTTAAACTTTCCATAATTAAAAAACTTAACTAAAACAATGAATGAAGCGTCGGGAGGGGATCCCGACCCCTCCCCCGGTTCGCCCTAACCCTAAAGATGATAACGAGTTTAACCTAAACGATCCAACCGGTAAAAAAACGGGCGATAAACATGATAAAATAAATAAAAACTTTTCATATAAAAAAACGGACCCAGGCCCGTTTATTCTATATATAGAACCAGAAAATACAGAAACGGCAGGCAGAATTAATCATTTTAAAATTGCCCGTGATATTCATAATTTAAACCTTAGGGATGTAAAAAAATTACTATTAAAGGTAAAAACAGATTAGGAATTAAATTCTATAATTACGAAACGGCAAATTCATTTAAAAATAACAAAACTCTCAAAGAAAAAGGCTATAATATTTTCATACCCTTTAATTACGCCCTATGCAAAGGCATAGTAAGACACATTGATACCTCAATTAGCGAACAAGAACTAAAAGAATGCGTTAACTCCCCTGCACAGTAGTTGAAGTTAAAAGACTTAACCGTAAGGTAGTAAATTCGGACAAAACAATAAAATATGTTCCTACAGGAACTGTCTTGTTCACGTTTGAGGGAATACTTTTGCCGAGATTTATTAAGATTTATGGTCTATCCACTCCCGTAACCACTTACATACCTCCCGTTACCCAGTGCTTCGCTTGCCTCCGATATGGACATACAAGACTACAGTACAAAGGTAAAAAAATGCTTTACCTGCAGTGAGGAACACGAAGACACAGAAGAGATCAGGGATGAATGCTCAATAAAATGTTTTCATTGTGAAAGTTTACTCCATAGATCAAATGATAAAAAATGTCCGGAATACACAAGACAAAAATCAATCAAATATTTGATGGCAACAGAAAACCTATCTTTTTTGATGCTAACAATATGTGCCCCAGAAATTATACAACTTCAAGAGACAAATATCTAGAAATAATAGAACCAATGACTTTAATTACCTCTCATCTGAATTTCCTTCTCTAAAAACAAATAACCATGATCTGGAAAGGGAAACTTTATCAATCAATCAACGAAGTACTACAATAACATCCAACAACAAAACTAAACGTACATACTCTCAGACAACCCTCAACTCCCCAAAAAAAGACATATTCAATCTAAATCTCAAGGCTATGACAAGTCGGCACATGACAGCCAATTAATTTTTCCAAATTCTCGTCAAGGCTATGACAAGACGGCACATGACAGCCAATTAACTTTTCCAAATGCTAGTACTAGTAACATCACGAGCAGCAGCAGCCTCTCAATATCGAAGCCTACAACTGCAATTCAAAACTCAAAAACTCCAACTGAAATAATAACAGAATTTGCCGCCAAGGCAAGTATTAATGAAATAGACGAAGTCCTCAAGGGACTCCAAAACTTCATAACTCCCCCATAACCCGAAGTAACAAGGATCAAGATTATGACAATCCCAACCCCAAAATAAATCCTTTTTGGGCTTCCCCTGAACGACCAGCTAAGAAATTAAGTTTCTAAACCAAATGTAAAAATAGACAAAGTAACTCCATTCCACATTCATAAGTCATATATAAAAAAAAATAATAATAATAATAATAATAATAAATATGTTTGTATGTATATCTTGTTTGAATGCCCAATAAACTAAATGAATAAATTCTTAAATCACAATAAAATTAATATATAAGTCTAACAAATCCCTTTCTTTCAGTTTCTCATCCTGGGTTCTTGTAATCCGAGGCAACTTTCGGGTGTGTAATGCTCCTCCGTTGCCCGGGAGCGAGAAGAGTCTAATCCTTTGTTGTGCTATTGTCTACTAACACCTCAAACACCACCCCTACAATCTGTTATATAACACAATATATATAACTACCACAAGAAAACTCAACGACTATCAGGGAGTCTAGAGCTCGCCGCCTGTGGGCGTTACATAATGAGCTAGTGAACGGCGCCGAGAGGCAGCTAACGCCATTTGGAGAAGAAGAAGAAAAAGACAATGGAAGTCCGAAATTCTTCTTTTACTGAATATTGTTAGGCGCAAAAATGCGCAACTTTGCACCAATTTAGCCAATTATGTATCTGTTACCGTTCCCGAGATCCCAATGGGGCCCCTCGAATTTTTAACAGCCTGTATATAAAGATAGCCTTGTAAGCTTAATAAAGTTTTTTAATATCCTGAAAATATTAAAAAATTGGCATTGGCTGTTTAAAAAACCCTTCAATTGCATTAAACTTTAAAGTTGCTAAGTAAATATGAGTCTTGCCCTGTTAGCAATCCAGATATCCAATACTTACCGCAATGCATAGACGATTTAGAACTATTTTTGGACCAGTGGCGTAACTAATAACGGCTTCTAGTATTCGTTTTTTCAAAGGTTCATAATGATCAACTGGAACCTCACTCCAATATTTCATCAATTTTGTATGTAATGTTGTGGCAGCAAAAAATTGAACTTGAAAACTCTAAAACAATACCCAGTTTGGCTTAAGTTAAACCTAAAGTATCGTATTTTTTTTTAATCCAAAAAATTTAGCTTTATAAAGCCTCGTCCAGACTTGCAACAATTCACCGTGCCGCTCCACGCCGCATACCGCACCACCTAACGCGAACATGGACGGAATTCACGTCGTTTCAAGGGCTTGGCGAATGATTCGCCGGTGATTCAAAGCTTATTGGTTTCTTGGCGTCAAATGAGCACGCAAACAAATTTGTTTAGTTTGAACGGATGTTTGGCGAATTGATGCAAATTTGGACGCGGCTTCAAACAAACATAAGATTATTTGTCATAAATGGAATCATCAGGGTAAGTTTTTTATGGCACCTGTAATATTACATGATTATTAATTGTGTTAAACAAGAATATATTCATTACATTGTTAATTCTGCCACTAAATTTGAACTGAAATAGCTGTGTGGCTGGAGTATATGGGTTTTTGTGAGATTAAAAAAAAAGTTTTATTAGTTACATACATTTTAATTTAGTAAAGTAGGGCTTAAAATATGTAAGGGATATACTTAATAGTTCACTGTTTAGCCTTATAATAAGATTTACTAATAATTAATAGGTTCTGCATAACTCTAGCTTAAATGCAATTATAGATAACTTCTTGTTTTTATAACAAACACAAAGTCACATTAATTGGTTGCATGGTGTATTTAATACACCAATAAAAAGTTGAGAGTTTTAAACTACTTTCTTTACAAATATGTACTATAAATACCGTGCATGCATTGAAATGTTTTAACCTTTAAATTATTAAATTCTTATATACAAAAGCAAAATATTACATAAAAATACAAACACATAAATAAAATTTGGTAGGCATAAATGCATCAAATTCAGTTTCAATATCAATATCTCTTAGATTCCGTTTGGACATGCTTTTGTCTTTGAGCTGTGCTGATGTATTTAATTGTACCTATACTTTTAAAATACCTACACCAATTTTATAAAAGAACTTCAAAAAAAAAAAAAAAAAAAAAAGAAGAAAATGGCAACTTCTCCATATTAAATTTTAGATACTTTTAGCCCAAAACCACAGTTAAAAGAATATATATCAGTTGCCGCACAGCAATAAAAGTTCAAAACATCACACCCTGCGCCCCGTCGTCCCGGGCATACTGGCACCAGTATGCCATCGGTCGCCGACTGTATCGGGTGGCCTGATTACTTTACAGCCGTCGGTGGGATCGCGTTGTACACGGTGGATAGCGAAAATTTTCGCTATCCACCGCAGGCAAACATCTTGCACCCATTTTTAACTTTGTAACCTTATCCCCTGAGTGGTAGGAAGATTCATCGGAAAAATGTTAAGTGGAAAGGGCGGTCGAATGATACATTATTTTAAAGCTTTCTCGGTCCTTATCATAACTTTCTCGGTCCTTATTACAACAGCAACTCTGATATTTCAGCTTGTCAACACTTTGTTTTTTTGTCACATGCACATTTAAAGCAGCTATCTATGTTGATAAATTTAGTCTAGATAAATTAAATCGTTTTACAGAAAAAGCTTCTCAAATAATAAAAATAAAATAAAAAATTCTAATTAAAGAAATTAATCTTCCGATTGAAGAAATAATATTTCATATTAAATATGCATCTGGATAATTTAATATAAAAACGAAATTTTGACAAGCTGTCATACCAACAGGAATCAGAACATAATTTTCAAACTAGATTGTTGTAATCAGTACCGAGAGGCATTTAAAAGAAGATATACTCGACCTCCGTTCTAGACAGTTAAAATTTTACTGTCTTTCAAAATGTCGGAGTCGCCGATTTTTAATTGCCAATATTTCATGAACGATTGAATTCGAGACTAGACAGGGTGATTGATGGCCGACTTAGACGTTTACGGAGAACGAGACATAGGATCGTTCTGAAAATTTGGTCATTTACATAAGCGGTGATGGTCTATCGATCTAAAATATTTTAAGCTATGCGACGTTCCCGCTTGTCAAAAAAGTATTAGCAATTTTGATATTTTAATGGCAAAAAGTTTCTGTGTGGAATTTCCTTATCAGTAAAACTAAACAAACAATCCTGCTAACCTGCATTTTGTGTATAGTGTTGGTGTTGATTATAGGACTTTGAACAGAAAATGGCAACATGTAAGAAATGTAATTCAGAAAAACGGACTCATATGCACTGGCAAAATGCGACAACTGTAAGGCACTGTTGTGTGTAAATTGTTCTACACTTACAGGTTCAGAGCATAAAGGTGTAAGCATTAAAGATCGCTCACCTTGTGTAACCTATACTTGCTTTGAATGTGTTCAAACTAAATCTACAGAAAATGGCGATAAGAATTCTTTTAATAATTCCGTTAAGCATCTTCTAAAGGGTATTGAAGAAATAAAAGGAACCAGTGCAAAAAATGAAAAGTTAACAGACAAGATCACAAAATTTCTTGAGAGCTTGAACAAAAATTTAAACTCTATTAAATCAGAACAAGTGTCCATTGCCTCAAAGGTTGATATGTTGATAACATCCAACAGTGAAATAGGATCCAATATTGAAAATATAGCAAGTGTTAATACCACAACTGTACCTAAAACCACAGACAACGAAAACACCCAATTGGAGGATTTAAAAGAGGCCTATCAGGATTTAAAAAATAAATATGATGCTCAACAGGCAGAAATACTTTGCCTAAAAATGATCTGGCAAAAATGAATGCTCGTTTTCAAGACAAAAACCACCCAGTAACACATGGAGCTAATACCACAGCAGGAAACTCTAGCCAAGAAACGCCAAACAAACCAAACACCACAACAAAAAATAACGGGCTCGTTGGTCAAAAGAAACCAGATGGAAAACTCACTGCAGCAAAATTGACTCCACAAACCACAATTTTTATAACTAGGGTCGACAGGGAGGTTCCTGATGAGACAATACCGGAATATTTAAAAATAATTTTGGTCAAAATGAAAACTTCTTTGTTGAAAATGTAGCAGTTAAATCAGGTGCTTATAAAGCATTTAAAATAGGCGCTAAAAAGATTTAGAAGAAAAACTTTTAAATCCTCACAACTGGCCAGAAGGCATATTAATAAAAAACATCAGAATTTTCGTTCCGTACAGTCAGCAAGCAACTATGAACAGAGACATAATCACCGAAGCAGAAACTTCAGCAATTTCTCCCGCAACCACCATCGACAAGGAAGGAATAATTTCTAGGGCGCCACATTGGAAGGCCATTCACATTAATACCCAGTGCTTCTCTAATAAAATACCTCAATTGGAACTGCTGGTACATCAAGAAAGACCACATTTCTTATGCATTTCTGAACACTGGATGACAGAGGAGCAAGCAAAAGTCACCACCCTTCCAGGTTACCAGTTAGCAGCGAGTTTTTCAAGAAAAGACTATATTCACGGTGGTGTTGCTATTTTTTGTAAAAATGACAATTTTAGGACTTTGGATTTATCACGCTTTTCAACAGAATTAATATTTGAATGTGTAGGAGTATCGTGCAATATAAATAATGCAAAGGTAGCTCTTTTAACTATTTATCACTCTTGCAATAATACTATACCAAACAGTTTTAACAGTTTCATAAATGCTTTTAACTCAGCCTTATGCCACATTACATCACATTATCATAGTATTTTATTATGCGGTGACTTTAACGTTAACAACCTAAAGGATTCACGAGAAAAAATATTTTTTATGATTTGCTGGAAAGTTTTAATTTAAAATCAATACTTCCTCTAGAACCAACTAGAGAAGCATTAAACCAAGAGCCATCTGCCCTTGACTATGTTATTACAAATCATCCCAATTTTGAAGCATCAAACTTCTCGGCAAATATTGCCGACCATAAGGCTCAGCTCATTATCTTTCATACAGATAATGGTAGCAATGATATTATTGTAGCTAACAAACACTACTTTAAAAGATTTTTTGATGACCAAAACATCTTTCAACTGAACTATCAGCTTGCCCATACTGATCTTAGTCACTTATATACTTTAAAAGACGTTAATGAGGCATGGTTATTTTTTTCGAACAATTTCCAATACTGTTTACCCTGTATATTATGCCACTAATAGATTACTCGAGAAATTCTAGATTCATTTTATGTTTCATGTCCTATATCTGTGTTCAACGGTTTACAGAAATATGGACAGTTAAAAATCGGTGATGTTGACAATTTGATAGGCTACAAGTCATAGAGTTGGTAAAATGAGTACCAATTTCGGTATCACCGTTGGTACTATCAATAAATATCATCTCATAGTTCTTGAAAAGTTAGGTTAGGAATGTGCGCACCGTTTAGCTTTAACTTTTTGGTTTAGGTCTTGAACCCTCCCAAATTGTTAAAATCGCCGATTTTCAACTGTCGAGTTGAAGATAGGTATAGGACATGAAACATAAAATGAATCTACCATCTCTCGAGCATTCTAAAAGTTTTATAATATACAAGGTGTTCCATTTAAAATATCAAAGTTGCTACTACTTTTTTGAAGAAGCGGCAACGTCGCAGGGCTGAATATATTTTTAGATCGATAGAGCATCACCACTTATGTAACTGACCAAATTTTCAGATCCATCCTATGTCTCGTTCTCCATAAATGTTTAAAGTAGGTTCCATCGTTATAAATCACCCTGTATGTACATATTTGAAAGGGCTACGAAATTTTATATTTTGTTTACTATTCTAAGATTTTATTAGCTTTTGTGCCACCTGCAGTGGGTTTCTAATTGACGGTCAACGTTGCACTCATATTTCCTGTTCTCAGCAGGGATCCTAAAACCGCGCCGCGCCGGTGACTTATTATCGGAGCACAGATTTATTGCTAACTTTACAAAATAAATATTTTTCGCAATACAATAACCCTCTTTATATTTCGCATTTGTGCTCAACTTACAAAATAAATATTTTTACATTATAGTAACGTTCACTATATTGCGCATTTGCGAAACCGGACACCCCTCGTACACGTAATATTCGCCGAGCGAAACGAACCTACGCATGGTAGTCCCCCGTAAAGAGTCGTTTTTGTGCTCGGGTGCAGGTGGCCGCGGCATGGTTGTGATCTCGAAACTTCAAACGCCCGACGGAGAGTGCGGCAACTGATATATATATTCTTTTAACTGTGCCAAAACTAAGGAAAATATATATTTCTCTTTATTAAAGTTTGCTTTTGTAGAAATTGGAGCAATTTTCCAAATTTTTGGAAAAAATGAATGATTTTTATATGTGTATGGTGTAATTTATTTGATGGCTAAAAATACAGGATCTAATTCCTTGGCTGAATTTTAAAAGAAAAGTTCTTATAAACATATGTCCTAAACCTCTTAACTTTTATGCTGTAGGGTGTTGAAATTTTAAGTCAAAAATGGTTTTCTTATTATACCTATCTTGAAACTGTTTGAGATATTTTTATGAAATTTGACATGCACATACTAAGCACCAATAGGCATTTTTTAATGTAAAGGATTTTTGATTATTTCCATCAGTGGTGTCCGAACCGTATGAATACTGGAGATTTTTCAAAAATATATAGTACAGCACTAGCTTTTTTAACATAAAAATCATTTTTTATATCTCCAATTATCTTCCAATAAATTTGACTTCTTGACTTTTTTTCTCCAATGCACCATATTCGCGCAAAAAAAAACATTTTTATGCATTTGTGGTATAAAGAAATTATTTTGAACTAGTATGCTGGTGCCCTATTTTTAGTTTTTTTTTACGCAAAAACGGTGCCTCGGAGTAAAAAGTCAAGAAGTCAAATTTGCCAAATAAATGATGATTTAAAAAATGATTTTTATTTTTGAAAAAGCAATGGGGTACCATATTCTTTTCTTTTAAACTGCATTTTTTTAATGTTTTTATGAGCTTTATTATATTTAAATATATATTATTTATTATATTATATATACATACCTACTTTTGATTGTGTAATTTATGATTGTTTATTGTATGATTTGTATACCTAACTGTTAGCTATGGAGCTATTAATAATAAATTTAATTCATTCATTCATTTTACTTATCAACATGAATCAGACAAAAGCAAACTTTAAGAACTAGAAATAAAAATTTAAGTTTTTATGTCTACAATCAGAATTTATGCATGAAAACAGAAAACAATTTTTTTTTTTTGACTGGTGTTATATTAACAATAGTCGCGCCACGGTGTCTTTCAGGCACCCTTGACAAAGAAATACCGGTATTCCCACAATCAAATACGATTTTTAACTAAGACCGTCACAGCATACCAAGGACTTCTTTCCACCGCTGCTGCATGGATCCGTAGTAAAAGAAATCGGTTTTTTAAACAATTGGTAATGTTTTTTATAAAGATAAGTGTACAAAATAAACCGGTGTGCCTAATTAAGGGTTAAACGTACTATTACCATTTTTTTAATTGCTATGTGCGAACAAATACAGATATATTAAAAAATAAAATACTTTGATACTCTTTGTCCAAGTGCCAAAAGTGTAGAGTAAATCGGTTACTGTGCCAAGAGATCCTATTTTGTTTATTATATTTGTGCAGTACAGTACAAGAAATCTTTACCCGCTGGGGATTTAAAAGTTCCCACACAAATGACCAGGCCTGGGAAGAATTTTGAGCTTTGGTAAGCCATTGATGTGCTTCAGCCTGTTGGTTTGTTTCTGCTCTATAAAACACAGATACGGCTTGTTCTAAATTTTCCACTGTATATTCCATTTTAAATATTGATTTATAATTTTTCTTTAAACAAACAGCTGATTTTTTGACTTCTATTTTCAGCAATTCGGGTATGTTCAAGGTCCAAGTAGATATACTCGGGAGTGCGTTCTAGTTTATAGTTCCTGTCCTACTTACAAAATAATGCGGGACGGGGCGGAACTGCGGAGGTTCGGAATCACGTGATTACGATATCAACGACGAAAATACAGGGTGTCCGGGAATATGTGGGCATAGGGCAATGTCTCGGATTCATGTATAACACATGAAAATAAAATAACAAGTTCCTATAAACTTTTTTTCTTTACCTAGATATGTGCCCTTTAAAGACTTCGCTGAAAATCGGTTTTTCAGGAATAACTTTCCTAGTGCTTGGTATAATGATTTTTTTTAATATGACAGTTCAACACCGACTTCACGGAGTCGGTGTTGGACAGAAATTAGTTTTATTTGGCAAGGGGTAAAGTGTAGTGTAGTGTATTGTAGTGGAGGACTAAAAAGTGGAAATAAGTTTAAAAAAGTTTAAAAATGTTTAGATGCCAAACGCGTTTAACTGGGATATGTCACAAATGTAAAAAATTTAAAAAGGCTTTTATGCTTTTATATTTAAACAAATAAATTATATTTTTACACATAAGGGTTTCGTGTTCTCTATACTTGTTCATAAGAGTGGTCCAAAGACATGTTTGACAAGAATTATCGTTTTAATAAAATGTATCTAACTTCACGACCTTAAAAATAGTGTTAGTTGAGTTAAAACTAGTCATAAGTTATAACGAGGACTCAATGCCAAACAACTAGTCCGAATTACATTAGTTATGCCAAACGGTTTTTTGACAGAAAAAGTTAAAACTAGTTATACCTTTTTGTTATGCCAAACAAAGCTATTACGAAGGATTCCTTAAAATGATGCTCTCTTATATGGAGGGTAGAGGGGAGGAGTACCTGAATGTATTAAAAAGTGTCCATCGGAAAGGAGCAACTTTACTTTTTTGCCGTAATTAGCAATAGATTTTTTTGTTGGGTACTAGCTATTTGATGTTGCTATTTAGTTACATTACCTTTTGCGAGACCCTTCTCGGCAGATAGAATCGTGGGAAAAAAAAGTTGGGGAACAAAAAAGAAAAGGTCTTCACCTTTCCTGCAATTATTTTTATCCATCAGAAGTTTTTACTCCCTAAGTCAAAAATCGAGGACCTGAAGTTTTTCCACTGATCTCGATGGATTGCGCTAATATTATTACCTGCGCGAAACAAAAGTTACATTTCATGGGCGAAAAAACCGGTTTGTACGCAAGCCAGTTGAGGGTAAACGCACCCGGACCCAAACAAACTTCTCGCATTATAGGAAAGAATGTGTTGACCGCGTCCTGCTTTTCTGTTAGTACGAAGTACGGTAGCTAATGAGCGTTACGGTCAGATCGCGGACGAAGGGTACGGGGTGCCGGAGTTTGTATTTTGCCACGGCTTTTTAATGCGCATGTTCGTCCACCCACTGCGCGCGGTCGTAAAAATCCGAAAACTGCTTCTTGCCACTGCTGATCAAAATGTAGGTTATCTATG
>JACEGR010012561.1:0-11207 GCA_014170235.1 Listronotus bonariensis | reverse complement strand
AACTTGGAAAGTACATATACAGAGTGTTACAGAATGTTGTAAAGGCAGATTTTTTATCAAAAATTATTTAAAAAAAAATTATATAAACATGTCTTCTTTTGTAAAACCCAAAAATTTTAACAACAGATAATTTAGTAATAGTGGTTAGATTAAATATAAATCTTATTCAAATCTGTATTTATTGTAAATGTTACAAATGTCCGCAATGCTTTTTTAAGGTTTAAAAACATGCAATTAGGTAGATTTGATTTTGTCTCTTGAACTAATCAATATAGATATGTATATATATATATATATATATATATATATATATATATATATATATATATATATATATATATATATATATATATATACAGGGTGTCCGGGAAAATGTGGGAAATCTCTCGCACACGTATGGAACAGATGAAAATAACACGATAAGTTTTTATTAAAATTTTCCGTTTAAGCCCCCTGCGGAGATATGATCCCCTAAAGGGGGCAGCTAGAAATCGATTTTTCGTGAATAACTTTTAAAGCGCTCTGTATAATTTGATAATATTTTAGTACGATGCATACTAGTAAAGACCTCTTAAAACAGTGCCCTTGAAACTTATATCGCTTTTTTAGTTTGCCAGGGACGGACTAGTTTTCGCACATTATTGATAATATTTTTACGCCCTGTATGATGAAGACACAAAAAATATGTTTTTGGGTAGTTTAAACCTTTTGCTAAAAAAAGGTACTTTTGCTTGACATTGATAAAATGAGCCGTTTTCGAGTAAAAAGAGTCTTTGTTTTTCTAATTTTTGTGGGGTTGAAGAATTCCCTTATCATCCACATTTTTATTAAATTCAATAAAAACTGAACATAAACTGCTTAATTAAAAACTTCGTAAGAAGGTTCAACATGGCCTCCGTGAATTTTGATACACTCACGAGCCCGACGAATTGAGGACTGCTGTACCCGCCACAATAGGTCAACATTATTCCTTATTTGATCGCAGTGAAACGTGATTCTCCGGTAAAGTTTCTCCCTACTTTCGACAGGAGTGGAATACACCAAAGTTTTAAGATGTCCCCACAAGTGAAAATCCAGTGGCGTCAAGTCGGGAGATCGAGGAGGCCAGGCAATAGGTCCTCCTCTACCTATCCAACGGTTTGGATAGACTGTAGTTAGGTGCTCCCGCACAGCAACGCTGAAATGGGGTGGTGCCCCATCGTGCATGTAGTACATGTTTCAGCGAGTTTCAAGTGGTAAGTGTTCTACTAAATAGTGAAAATCGTTATGAAGTAATTCCAAGTAAAGTTGTCCATTTAGTCGTGCCGGCAGTACGAATGGACCAATCAAGAAATTGCCAACGATTCCTGCCCAGACATTAATTTGTTGAAACTGATGTTGGTGATGCGAGACAATAGTCGCATAAGGATTTTCGTCAGCCCATACATGCGAGTTGCGTAAATTTTTTAATTTTTACATTTTTATTAGCAGAATATTTATTTAACAACATTCCTTACACTCTATATAAAACCATATTTAAAACAAAAAGGGTCTGCAATATAAATTTAAATGCAAAAACAAACTATCAGTCTCACGAGATTAGAGCCATAGACCACCCTCTTGTCTCACTCCCGGCACCTGATTAAGAGCAGCTGAATTATTAACAAACGCACAATTCTCCCCAACTTATCATCCCTTAGGCGTCATCAATAATTAAACGAATTCGTATCCAGTCATGTGGTGACCCACTCCTGTCAAATATTAGCAGTAGTTGATTAGATAAATAAAGCCCAAGGGAAAAAAAACTTACAGCAACGTCTTACAAATATGCAATACTTTTTAATAAAAAAACCCTTTACTATTTAGAAAAGTAATAATATTCTTTCATTTATTTTTTTATATTTGCTCAAATAAAAAATATTTGTACATCCATTTCTTATTTGTGATAGCACCATTTTATAAATGCAAAAATAATTAAATACAGGATGAGTCTTTTATTTCTTTTCAATATAAAGCAAATAATTAACAGGTATTTTTAAAAGTATTTAGTAAAATACATTTTGTTGATATGGCGTAGAATACAGGATCAGCTAAATGAGATAACACATAGGCAATGTGAGGAAGAGAGACAGTCTAACGCAAACACTAGCCTGTAAACATTTCGGATTGGATGACTAATCGTACATCCTTTGTTATTGCTTTATTGGCTGATATACCTTTATCTATTGCCTATAAAGTATACAATACAATACATTGTGTTTTTTAACTACGGTACAAAACTTAATGGGGTAATTTCTTATAATCTTTTATAAAAAAAGTTTATATAACTATATGTCCCGACTTGCTTTTTTTTGAGATACAGGGCGTTCATTTTCTTTTAACTCAGTATTCTTTAATCTCAGAAACCCTTTGACCAATTAAGATAAAATTTGGGACACCTATTTAATGTACTAAGGCGCGTTTAAACGGCGACGGCGGGCGAACTTTCGACACCAAATGGTATTTGTACCTAAGGTAACCGAAGTATCAAATTATCTTGGAAGAAATTTTGACACCGCGCCGTAAAGCAGGATAATTAAAACAGTTTTAGGGAATTACGAATATACTAGTAAATAACAACATAATGTTACTATTTCACCTATGGTTAGTAATGGTAAGCAACGTCTTATTTTTTAATTCCTTAATTAAATTCCTGACTAATACACACTTAAGAATTCGATTCTCACCTTAAGGGTATCAAACAAATAAAATATTGTATATTATTATTTCAAACGGTACTTTTTCAAGATTTTTTTGTTTAATAAACAATATTCAAGTAAAATGTGGTCTGAACAAAATATTTATCCAACAAGAAATTCAAATTTAATCCGGACTATTTTTGGCAAACTGTTTAAAAATTGCATGTAAAACATTGTGGTAAACCTGTCCGACAAAAAGAGTAACACGTTCGCCCAGTCCGACCATTGACAGACGTGGTGGACTTATCAAAAGAAACTCCCCTTAAAAGGTTCTAAAGGTGTTCTTGTCAAGAAGTCCTTTTTTTATTTACTGGCACAGGGATTATTCATTCTAATAAAGTTTTCTGTAGGTACAGAATAAGGACAAAAAAACATTTTATTAATTATTATGTATATATATATATATATATATATATATATATATATATATATATATATATATATATATATATATATATATATATATATATATATATATATATATATATATATATAATATGCATATATATATAGGTACGCTCCATTATTATATGAATATCTATTATATTAGTGCATTTTAGCCTATCATGTGGGTTATTCTGATACCTACCTAATTAGTGTATTCCTTTTAACATGTAGAACCGCTCTCTGAACTGTCAATAGTGTCAAGAATGGTTCTATAACATTCAAAAAATTGTAAAAGAAACACTTACGGTGTCATTCCGGGCGGTTCTGAAGCATAGAAGGAATACAGCAAATCATGCAATGTTGTCAGGTTGACAGTGCTTTTTGACGTTAATTTGATCAATTTCATTGTGTGTTTGTTGTGTTTATCCATTAGTTTCCTAATTCTTCGGCTAAGTTTTCAGTTTTTTAACGTATTTATCGTTATTAGCAGTTTTGAACCTTTTCAGGAGTTCAAATTTTGTGCCCGTAGTGATTTGAATCCGTTCTTTTAAAAACAAACATGTATAAAAATGCCGAAGCAGTTAAACTATAGATGCAAGGAGCTTGTTGATTCTTTAATAGGCTATTTTGAGCAAGAACGCAAAAATAATGGACCTGTGTTTCCTATAGCTGTAGTAAGAGAAGTTAGTTTCAATGAATTCCAGTTAATAGGTACTTAGTGTTTTAGTGGATAAATCCATATTTCTATATTGAATTTGTAATATCTGGATTTTTAAAATTAAATAATATCTTTTTTTTTGAGTTATTACTTCATTTTTGTATTGAGAATTATGACAATAACTAAAATTAACAAATTTGCAACGGATTTAGTTTTAGATAAAGTATTCATACATACATTGCAAGTTAAATAAAAGCTTTTAATATACACAGCTATTAGCAGTACAGTAAGTTTTTACCTTCTGATTACTTTTAGGATAATGTCTCTTTAAAAGAAAAAGTTTCTCACATAAATATTTTAGTGGTGTAAAAACTTGACTATTCGAATTTTATAGTAACTTGTCGAACCATTGCAGTTGTAAAGTCGCTCGTAAAAACTTAAAAATTGCCGGAATAACGTGACTTTAATCAATTTTGACCAGGTGGAATTTTATGTAAAATCGATGCAGTATGCAGTTTGCTATGCATCATTTTCGTGATGTTATTGCCTCTTCACCTAGATTTTAGTAGTTGTGTGCAATAGTAACTTGTAATGTGTTTTGAGCCTTAAAATTCGATACATATTGAAGGATATAAATGGCTAGGAAAAAAAGTAAACGCCACAAAAATTATACACAGGGTAAAAACTAAACCGCTTCTCAATTCAGTTACAACTCATCGACATTTGTGTTAAATTCTATGCCGTTATTACTGTTTAGAAAAGAAAACAAACGTAATACATTTTTCGCCGTTTTATATGTTACCATAAAAAATGGTAGCTATCATTAAATCTTGCAAATCTATTTTGAATTTTAAAGCATTTATCTTTAACCGATTAAGCTAAAATTTTGTACACACGTTTGGTTTGGATAACAATCCATGAATAGCTATATGAAGTCATTTTAAATCCAACATGGCAGGACTCACAAGATAGCGTATCAAATAAACAACCTTCTACTACAACCTTTAATTTTTTTTTTTATTGTTATAGTAAAGATATAAGGTACTCCAATTAAGTACACTACATACAGCAACGTCCTAAACACCGCTTCCCCTTTTATAGGTAAAATCTTAACCGTTTGGATTTGGAAAGATCATACATGTGCAATTTTTTGACATATTATGGACAACTTTAAATGTCAAATTAAACCTATTTTACGCCTAGCTGTCAAAAAAACTAAACTGAAAAACTTGTAGGAACTTTATTACTCTAGAATATTAACCTACTACAAAATGGCAAATGCTCATATTAACAAAACTAATAAAGCTATTGAATTAGACATAATAAATGTGATACTTTCTTTATGCTTTTCTAAAGACCTTTAAAACAGCCCTAAGAAAATACAACATTTATTATGTCTAAATTTGTTTTATTAAAGACAACATAAAGATAAAAATTAGGTTTTTCAGTAATTATTAAAGTACCACCATTTTATAGTAGGTGAAAGTGTTGACTTTTTATGTTTATAAAGAACTTGTCAGAAGCTTTAAAATAATGTGCTAACTTCTCTTTTCTTTAACTTTTTTTTCAAGATTTCCAAGAAACTCTTAAATTAACATTAAAAATTTGTCATTGATATATACAACAATGTAACTTTCTTTACAAACTAAGATTATTAACGCTTTTCGCAATTTATTTTATTATATATTAATGCTTTGTTATAATGAACATTTATAATACTATTAAATTTAAACTACTTAAAAAATAAAATTATGAAATTTATACGGAGTAGAAAAATAAGGTATACCACAAATGCATAAAGTGTCTTTTTACTCATGAGATTGCGTCACTTGCCTCACTTGTGCTGTCAAACCAGTCATTCGTAAAAAGTATTACTTTATGCAATCAGTTATTAACTTTAAAACGTTTGGAGATAGATAACATCCAAAACATCGTGTATCAGTTAAAATAAGACAAGTTCAAAAAAGTGGTATTATTAAAAACTTTATTCACTTGTTACACGAATTACTAGTTTTATAGCTCTATGTAAATATTATCAATAAATTTTTAGTCTTGGTACTCAAATATACCACTACTGAATATGAACTAATTAAGTAATGTCAAAAATAAATTAAAAGTAAAACACTATTTTTAAAACAAGCTTTTAATAAATAATAATAAATAAAAAAATAATACATAAACTTTTTTAACTTTAACTATAATAAAATAGCGTCACACAATTTATATAATAAAAAGTTTGTCGCGAGATTTAGGTACTCCTATTTACTAAGTTTGAAAATTAAAAAGTTAAAAGCAATTAAGTTAAGTTATTTAATTTAGATGTTTATCTACTCAGGTAAATCTCAAGACAAGTGAGTATTGACGCTTAATTTTTAGGGTAAAAGTTTTTAGCGTTATTACATAATTTATATGATATAAAATATTGTCGCGAGATTTAAGTACTCCTGTTTACTTAGTTTGAAAATTAAAAAGGTGAAAGCAATCAGGTCAAGCTATTTAATTTCTTTGTTTATCACGCAGGTTAATTTCGCAACAAGTGTGTAATGACGCTATATTTTTATAGTACCAGTTTTTAGTGTCATTACACAATTTACATGAAATAAAAGCTTGTCGCGAGATTTAAGTACTCCTGTTTACTAAGTTTGAGAATTAAAACATTTAAAAGCAATTAGGTCAAGTTATTTAATTTATTTGTTAATCTACTTAGGTAAATCTCGCGACAAGTGTGTAATGACACTATATTTTTAGGGTAAATTTTTTAGCGTCATTACACAATGTATATGATATAAAAGCTTGTCGCCAAATTTAGATACTTCTGTTTACTTAGTTTAAAAATTAAAAAGGTTTAAAGCAATAAGGTCAAGTTATTTAATTTATTTGTTTATTTACTAAGGTAAATCTCGCGACAATTATGTGATAACGCTATATTTTTATAGTAAAAGTTTAAAAAAGCTTATTTCATTATCTTTAGTGCATAGATAAAAGCTAGTTTTAAAAATAGTTTTTTACTTTAAATATATTTTTTACTTTTTAGTTATCGCTCAACAGTTTTCTCAGTCTATTTATCTTATTCAACGTATCATTGTTACAAGGTATTTTGCCGTAGTAGATTTAAAATGACGTCACTTTAGTTTTCGAGTTTCTCTTAAGAATTTCTTTTATTTGATACCCATATTGCAGAAGTGCATTTAAAAAGTCCGCTATCTTGGGATTTTCCATGTAGAATTTAGAAGGATGTCACTTTTTTTGAGTTACTCTCAGCAAGCTCATTTATTTGATACCCATATTCTGGGAGGGTATTAAAAGTAACTAGTCCGCCATCTTGGATGTTTTGCCATGTTTGGATGTTTTGCCATGGTTGGATTTCCAAGAATCTTGAAAAAAAAGTTAAAGAAAAGAGGAGTTACCACATTATTTTTAAGCTTCTGACAAGTTCTTTATAAACATAAAAGTCAACACTTTCACCTACTCTAAAATGGTGGTACTTTAATAATTACTGAAAAACCTAATTTTTATCTTTATGTTGTCGTTAATAGAAAAAATTTAGACATAATAAATGTTGTATTTTCTTAATGCTGTTTTAAAGGTCTTTAGAAAAGCATAAAGAAAGTACCACATTTATTATGTCTAATTCAATAGCTTTATTAGTTTTGTTAATATGAGCATTTGCCATTTTGTAGTAGGTTAATATTCTAGAGTAATAAAGTTCCTACAAGTTTTTCAGTTTAGTTTTTTTGACAGCTAGGCGTAAAATAGGTTTAATTTGACATTTAAAGTTGTCAATAATATGTCAAAAAATTGCACATGTATGATCTTTCCAAATCTAAACGGTTTAGATTTTACCTATAAAAGGGGAAGCGGTGTTTAGGACGTTACTGTATGTAGTGTACTAAATTGGAGTACCTTATGTCTTTACTATAACAATAAAAAAACATTTTTAAAGGTTGTAGTAGAAGGTTGTTTATTATTGATTTTGGTTTAAAAGAAATAAGTACTAGGTACTTACATTTTGTGAATTTTATAAAAATATAGAAATATTAAAATAAAAAAAAAGAGGTTTTAGTTATTTTCTATGATTAAATACCCAGTAATAAATTATTAAAATTGTACAAAAGATAGGGGTAAACATATTTTAAATTAAAATTAACAGCATGTAACATTATATTTTAGAAATTAAGGTATTGTTGAAGGGGTAATGCAGGCAATAATAACGGAATTGGTGCTATCAAAATACGTCGTCAAAAAAGGCTAAAGCCAGGCCTAAACGAGTTGTAGATTCATTTAATATGCAAATAATTGAATATTTGGTAAGTATTCGAGTACCCAAGTCATTAATTAGGTAATAACATTAGGTATATGCAAACTATTGCCAAATAATTTTTCAAGTTTGTTAACTCTTTACACCACTTGGCAAGTATTTGCAAATGAGAAATACATGATTTGTTTAAACCCGGTTAAGGGTAAATGGGTCATGGTGACCAAAATTATTTTATGTTAAGGTAAATAATAGTGCAAAATTTAATCATCGTTTAAAAAGTTTTAAGGTAAGCCTGTGTAATTAAAAAAAAACTTTTACTTGTGTAAAATATACTACTTTCGATACTTCTTATGCAACATTTTTTTATAACAGTCCTTAATACTGACAGAAACATAAAAGAATCAACCAGAAACTTATTATAATATTTACATAGTTGCACTAACTTTCCTAATTAAAATGTAACCACAGTGTTAATACACTCTTTGGAGGGTTTCGTACTTAAAATTTTATTACTGCATGAGAAGTAGGTATAGAATGGATTGTACTATTTTTAATGGCAACTCTTAATCATGCGAAGTTGCTCATAAAAAAGTGAAACGTACTGATTAAAGTAAATATTTTAATAAAACCCTTTCGACTATTTGGGGTTTGATTATATTATTACCACACAGAGTTACTAATTAATTTATATCTATAAAGTATTTAAAAAATTTAGCAAAATACTCTGGTATAAAAGAAAAAAATTAAATGACCTATATTCAACATAACGAAATATTGTAATGTTTTTGGGACATATATACAGAATGTCTAGAAACTCTACCGACAAACTTTATAAAGTAATTATTCATTGAAATATAAAAAGAAACCCTATGTAAATATAAGACTTAAACATTATTTTTTTAAGTCCGGTGATGGCTTAGCGTGTAAGGCGTTAAGTCGTTGAGCGCACAACGGACGTGAGGTGGGTTCGAATCCTGCTGAGGCCAAATACTTATTTATAAGTTGGTCGGAAATTTAGTGGTTAGCTCAACACCAGACGGACAAAGTGCAAAATGTATCGACGCAAAAGGCCATCAAAGGACCAGGACGCCGGAACACACTTTGCCGTGTCCTGCGCAACCGTAGACATGCGGACCCCACTCAGTTGGTAGGTTCAGTTCAGTTCAGTGGTGCCCCCTGGGTGGGGACGAGGTCTTAAGTTGTCGCTCATAGGACCGTGGTTCGGAACCCACGTTAAGCTGTAGGTCCCGTCTTGCTGACATAACCCAGACGTAAAAAGACAGGGCACAATAAGCCGAGCAACTTCAGTGCATGGGTTATCCCGGCCCTATTCTAATCTAATCTAAACATTATTTACGCAAAAACTATACATAATATGTCTAGTGGGCTAAGCTATATTGCATAGGACAAAAAATTACAGAAAAAAAGGTACTAAAATATTTTTATTTAGGAACATTACTAATTATTTAACATTAAATAATAGAAGTATAATTCTAGGGACAAAAATTATTATTAAAGAGAGAGAGAGAGAGAGAGAGAGAGAGAGAGAGAGAGAATTTAAGAATTTAAAAGTTATAAAGGGCGCATCAGTGACTATGACTATTTAGCACCCTTTCTAGTGGGTTTTTTGTCCCAATTCTGTATTTTATTTAAATGAGGTGCAGAGCGTTTATGTGTCCTAAGAATAATATTATGTTGTCGACATTTTTGCTTGAAGGTTTCAATGCATTTTTAATGTGGCTTGCTGCGTGGTGGTATTGACTTAGAAAAAGAGCACAGCTAGTGTTTTGGGTTCATCAGTATATACAGTGTTGTATTGGGGGAAATTTATTTTGCAGGAGTTCATAAAATTTGTTTGTGATAATAGATGGGTGGGTGTTCTTTTTATTATATTGTTCTAGGTTAAAAATTATGTTTGGTGGAAAGTATGTCCATGGAGGGAACACAGGGAGGGTTAAAAAACAAAGTAAAGTTATTTTCTGTAGAATAATGCAAAAATGAAATATTTGTTGGAAAAATCTGGTTGGTTCTGCGATAATAATCAAGTAGGTTTGAGTTAAAAAACGTGTTATGCATTAGGTGGATGGGTTTGCACCAAAGTTTGGTAGAGTAGTTTGGAAGCATGGTTAGACGTCTGATGTTAAGAGATTTTGTGTTTGATAATCATTGTAGGCTGGGTATAGGGCGGGCATAATCTA
This sequence comes from Listronotus bonariensis, assembly GCA_014170235.1. Classification (NCBI taxonomy): domain Eukaryota; kingdom Metazoa; phylum Arthropoda; class Insecta; order Coleoptera; family Curculionidae; genus Listronotus; species Listronotus bonariensis. Next base: position 989 of record JACEGR010012561.1, on the reverse strand, counting down.
GTTTTGATCTTATAAGGGATTTGTACACATTTATTAAGTGCTAATTATTATTAAAAAATAAAAAACTAACCTATTTTTTGGTTCCGAAATAATATGGTTTGATCCACTATAAGCCCAAACTGTAATTTTAATTGCGCTAAAATAAAATTACAACTAATACTACTGGCAATACCAGTAGTATTAGTAGTAGCTACTTGGACGAAAGAGGTTGGTTTAAAAATCAGTCCAACCAAATCCAGAATAGTGCCTTTCACAAAAAGAAGAAAACTAGAGGGGTTGGGTCCTCTTAATCTTCAAGGCACTGAAATACCAATGATGGGGGAGGTTAAGTATTTGGGGGTTATATTGGACTCAAAACTCACCTGGAACCACCATTTGGACAAAGTAATCAAAAGAGCGGAAATAGCGTTAATTCTGGCTCGCAGAACATATGGCAAAACGTGGGGACTAAGACCACAAATGGTTCACTGGTTGTACAATACTGTGGTGAAACCAGCCATCCATTGTTTGGTGGACCAAGACCAGACAGCACACGGCTATGCTTCGGCTGAGCAAGGTGCAAAGACTAGCCTGCCTTGGCATAGCGGGATGCATTAAAAGTACACCAACAGCGGTCTTGGAGACCCTACTTGACCTCCCGCCACTGCATATAGTGGTACAAGGGGAGGCGAGAATGGGGGTATACAGACTGAAACACAACCTGAGCAACACAAAAGTTATATCAGGGCACATGGAAATAAAAATATCATAAGGAGTCCCATAATGGATATGAGGACAGACTATATGACCCCACAAATCGTACCCAGAAGACCCTTTCAGGTGACAATACACCCAAGGGAGAACTGGGCAAACGAAAATTTCAGACTCTCTCTTCGAGGTCAAACCTGGTATACGGACGGGTCCAAAACCGAAGAAGGGCCAGGAGCAGGTGTCTACAGTGAGATGGGAAACACTCGTTTGACCTTTCCACTGGGAAACCAAGCCTCTGT
>JACEGR010012560.1:0-11209 GCA_014170235.1 Listronotus bonariensis | reverse complement strand
AAAGAAAAAAGTTTTCGCTGGGGTAATATTTCAACTATATTATATTACCCTAATGTTGCAAAGTTTACAATTATTTTCCTTTTTTTTCTGTGAAGACAAAAAAATTAATTCTTAGTATTGGAAAATTATTTGTAGTTGTAAAAAAATAATGACACATATATTACTTGTGTAAAAGTTACTTTCTTACACTAGTGGGTTTATCGCACTCTTTTTGTAGTTAGAAATCTTTCCACACTTGGCAATGTTTACATACTTATTTAAGTATTTTTACTTCAAGGATACTAAATTACTTTTTATGTCACAATTCAGTGATTTTCCACCATAATAGCAAATACAATTTGACGACGTAAATTTAAAATTGTTTGCAACAATGTCGATTTAATTCCACGTTTTATGGGTAATTTTTGAAATAACATACACTTTGTTTTAAGATGGTTAATAATTTTTAAACTAAATATAAAAATAACGCACGCAATAAACAAATTTGATCAGGAAATTGTAATAGGTACTCATATTTATTTAATTAATAAAGGTCATCAGGTTACTTAAGTAATGTTTTTTTACGTCGCTTATAACAAAATAATGTATTTTTAAGGCTAAGGCCTCTAGACCCTACAATAACATTGTACATATATTTTATTGAACAATTATAAGATAAAATGGCCTTTAAGGCCCCTAGACCTACAATACCATTGCAAAATAGTATATATATTTTTGTTCAATTTAATTGAATGGCGCTTTGAATCCAAACTCTCAATTATATTACAGAATAATACGAAGAAGAAGCAGAAGATTAGAATAGGGCCGGGATAACCCACCCAAACAGCAAAAACTTTCCAGTGGGCAATCCCCCATATAAGTAAAGCACGAGTCTCGCGATGCTTTAATGTCCGCTTCACAGCTAACCATTGTTTGGTAGTGTGTCCCAGCTCTGCCGCAAGGTCGAGAAATAGTGGCGACGCATGCTTTACTTATATGGGGGATTACTCAATGGAAAGTTTTGCTGTTTGGGCATGCACTGAAGCTGCTCGGCTTATTGTACGCCTTGTCTTTTTACGCCTGGGTGATGTCAGTCGGGACCTACAGCTTAACGTGGGTTTCAAACCACGGTCCTATGAGCGACAACTTAAGACCTCGTCCCCACCCAGGGGCACTACTGAACCTACCAACTGAGTGGGGTCCGCATGTCTACGGTTGCGCAGGACACGGCAAAGTCTGTTCCGGCGCCCTGGTCCTTTGGTCGCCTTCAGCGTCGATAAATTTTGCACTTTGTCCGTCTGGTGTTGAGCTAAACACTAAATTTCCGACCAACTTATAAATAAGTATTTGGCCTTAGCAGGATTCGAACCCACCTCACGTCCGTTGTGCGCTCAACGACTTAACGCTTTACACGCTAAGCGTGTGCAATATTTTCGTGTTTAGTCAGACGATAGTTTGATTTTATAGTATTGCGCAATAGTCGTTGGATCAAATAGAATAAATTATAAAAACTCAAACAAAATACCGCCACTCGTTTTTATTACAAAAAAAACCATTTATCATACCGTGTCGCTTTGTTTACGATCGGCGCAAAAACGCCGGCCTAATATAGGCAGATACACAACTAATTTTGCATTCAGCGGCTATTGGCTAAACCTTGGCACAAGCCGTTTTTTAATTGGTTCGCGGCTTACTTAACATTTTTTCAAAATTATTAAGTCCACGTTGAATCCAAAATTTAATTTCGGTAATAGTTCGATCATAGCGGTTTTCGCTATTATAAGAGATTTTTGAAAAATTCTTTTTCAGGGCGTTTCTATAGGTCGATTATGACACAAATCTGTGTGCGCGTTTTCCAAAATACATTTCTATAATTTAATATTAATAAAAACAAATTACGGGACGGTGGAGTGAACAGGGGTGCTGGGTGGGGACAAAACAGTATAAATCCAACGTCAAACACAAGAAAACATTAATACACTGCACTCGGGGCACATGAAAAATGTAAATTAATTTTGAAAAGTATAAAATTTTTCGAAAAACTATCCCACAAGTACATATGAGATATCTCGTCCGCCATTAATTAAAGAAGGAAAATAGGCGCATTCATTTTGGTCAGCTGATAACATGAAGTTCGTCATTATGAAAATGACAGTCTTGATAGAAGCAGCGTTGCCAAACTTCTTATGAAGAATTAACACCAAGCCTATTTCGGGGATTATCCACCATTTCCATGAGAAACAATGGTATTTTTGTAAAATGCCTCCTTCTTTATGTTTAGGTATTTTCCTTTTTCTCTACAAATTATAATAGGAAGAAGGAATAACTTAATTTTTCATATGAATTTTGTCCTGTATCTTCCTTTTTTTTTAAGCTATTGACACTTTCTTACTTTATTTGGCAACATCGCAAGACATTTACAGTTCTATTGCAAACTCTTCTTTTTTATGCAGTGACAGTCATGGCGGGATTGTTGAACTATTATTTATTTTTAATTTTTTTAAACAATTTTTTGGACATTTTTGTAAACAGAAAGTGCGGTGTGTACTGTGAAATACTGTTTTTGGGCGTTTAATGTAGGATTTCTACTGTTTCGTCCCCACCCAGCACCCCTGTTCACTCCACCGTCCCGTAATATGTTTTTATTAATAATAAATTAAAGAAATGGATTTTGGAAAACGCGCACACAGATTTGTGTCATAATCGACCTATAGAAACGCCCTGAAAAAGAATTTTTCAAAATCTCTTATAATAGCGAAAACCGCTATATCGAACTATTACCTTAATTTCAGTTGTCGGCGCTGAGAGTAGATAAAGCAGCGAGGTATAATAAAAGGGTTTTTTTATTATAAAAACACACGACATTAATGTAATCAATGCTATCTACTCCTTCTTAAAAACATTAATCTAAATCTTTATTTTATTTTTTATCTCTTCTAATTTTTAAATTATGTAATTTATAACTTGAACAAAACTAAACTCTGCTTATATGTCTTCCTTTTTAGTGGCTCTCTTTGTTTGTCTTTTTAAAGTCGCTCTGACAGACCCCAGGGCGTGAAGAGTGTCCCCGTCTTTTTGTGTAGATTAGGTTTTATTTTTCATTTTTAAAATCTTTATACCATTAACTTACTAATAATAATTTATTATTTTGTGGCTAAAACACTTAGTTTGTAAGGCTTCAAAATCAGAAAAAAACCCTGATGTTATCTCTATGCAATTAATTTTTAAATTATTCTGAGTGTACTTAACTTTTAATTACTTAGAAATGCTTATAACAAAATAAAATTATTGAACCACCTGGTCTATAGCGCGCATCACACAGCTCCATCCATTTAGTTCAATCAAAAAGGATGCAATTCTGTCACAATTTGGTCAAGATTGGTCAGACCGGCGACCACTGGCTTCTGACCTGGCCTCCAAGATTAAGGCCCGCCAAATTGAACTCCAGCCCACGCACAGCACATGCGTAGCCCACGCTCAACCCATCCTTCCCACGTCCACGTTTTTGATCAGTTTACCGCATATTGGACCCAATTCGGGATCAACCATATTTCAGATTTTTAAAACAAACCCATGCTGCACAAGACCCACGAAATCTGATGCGGCGAACACAAACCTATCCACGCGTGGCTGGCAGCAGAATGGGCTAGCTCTGGGCTGGGTCCAATATGCGCCACTCCATTTAAAAGCATGTTTTACAAAGTTAGTGCACGCGTGGGCTGCGCGTGTGCTGTGCGTGGGCTGGGTTCAATTTGCGGCGGGCCTAAGGCTCTGTTTACTGCGCCACCGGCGAGACCTAATACAGTAGTTTCTACGTAAGTTGGCGGCATATGGGAAACTTTTTTATTATTAATTTTACGAAAAAAAAGTTCTGCATGGTCCAAAACCTAAAACGCAATCATCGGATATCAAATTGTGTCAGTCATCTACGAGGTTTGGCCAAAAATGTAATTTATGCTCAAGAGTAAAGTACCTGTATTTTTGCTAATATCGCAAATTGTTATAAAGAAAAGATTTTAGAATTAAAAATTACTTCCAAATAGGCAATTTTGTTCTTGCAAAAAATATATTTTTTCTTCGAAAATCGAGAAAATTTAAGTTTGTACATTAGTGCATTGTACATTCTTCTTGTATTGATAACAAATAATTTAAAAGATTTATTTAAAACTACCCTATGATATTTATATTCATGAAATATAGTGCTCTAATGTACAAACCTAAATTTTTACCATTATTGCAGAAAAAAAAAAGTTTTTAGAAATAAACAAAATTGCATATTTAGAAGTAATTTTTATTCTAAACATCTTTTCTTATAACAATTTGCGATATCAGCAAAAATACAAGAAATTTACTTTTGAGCAAAAATTACATTTCTGGCCAAACTTCGTACATGACTAACACAATTTGATATCTGATGATTGACGTTTTAGGTTTTGGACCATGCAGTACTTTTTATAAAGAATCACTTTTTTCGTAAAATTAATAATAAAAAAGTTTCCCATATGCCGCCAACTTACGCAGACACAATGTATATCTTTGAAAAGTTTATTAGTTGTGCTGGTTACCCACTAAAAATATATATTTTTTAATAATATTTTTTAATATTTTTTAGAGGACTGGATATCAATTCATCTAATCAATGCGTTGAAATGCTAAAGTATCTTGCATCAAAGGGCCGAACGATAATATGTACAATCCACCAACCAAGCGCTCCAATATATCAGACTTTCAGCCATGTGTACGTCATGGCACAGGGAAAATGTGTGTACCAAGGAGCGCCTATTAACACAGTGGCATATTTGGGCGCGCAGGGCTACTTTTGCCCTCAGTATCACAATCCAGCAGATTTCTGTAAGTCATCCTATTTTTTTACTTTAAGGTGCGTCCAGATTTGAACCACAACCTGCAACCGAAAATCACTACGACAGCTCCGTCTAAATTTGTATAAAACGGCCTGCAACCATACATATCTGGACGTCAGAGCGAACGCCGCCGTGGACCAATTCTTTTGATGTTAACTTAATGACAAGCTGTTGATCGAGGCCAACCTCGAGCTGCGACACTCATCTGGTCCGCGACGGCGTTCGCCCGGACGTCCAGGAGACACTATGGTAAAATTTGTCCCTATTTTGAAACATCCTGTATTAAAATTTACTTAAAATCCGCACGTTAAAAGACACTGGTGGAAATATTTAGGTGTTCTTTACTCTTGACAAAATGGCGAAGGCTTACAAATTAATAATAGAAAAAAAATATTATTAAAGGGAATAAATCACAAGTCAGAAGACGTAAAAAAATGTTTTCCAGTAAAATCACCAAAGAGCAATTTATATAATGACTTAAAAAAAGCTGATAATTATAATGTTTCTAAGTTATATATTCTAATTCAGTTTTTAATAATTGAACCAATATTTTAGCAAAATATTGCAAGAAACAAAATTCCTATATTTTAGTGTTAGCTTCATTTTCCAAGGTATAATAATTTTATATTTATTGATCATTTTTGTTTTAGCTAATTTTGAAGCAAAGTTAGTAAGAAAAGAATCAACCTATAATTTTCCTAGTAGTTTATGTTCGAGAAAACCGCCACCAGAATGGAAAAGGTTTTTATTCTTTTTTGCAAACAACTCGTTTATTTATACAGAGATTGGGTAAGAAAAACATTTTGTTTAAAAATGTTTATTTGCTACTCTCAAGCGGCCTCTAGACTAATATTTTGACAAAAAAATATACGCCACTGACTTTTTGACGTGACACCGTCTTATTATTTGATGGAACCGGCTGCACGCACCTAAAAAAACATGACTTATGCGGCGTTACCTCGCTGTAAGACGTTCCATCCTAAGGCTTGAAGTGCAAGCCAGAACGCGGAACCAGCGGACAAAAGGCGCAATCGGCCTCCGCGTTCGACAGCCGTCTTCTGACATCTCTCCTTCTTGAGTGAGCGGTCCGCGTGGACAGCTGCTATACAATAATACATTTACATGTTTCCGTCAAATATGAAGTGCAGTGAAAAGTAAATGTAGTGTCTGTCAATTGTTTATAGTAACCATTCCATCAGTATTTTCTTATGGCGTTGTCACGTTCAACCATCGTCAGTAAACCAGACTTTGCAGACAACCGATTTTTTTATATATATTTTTTTTTTTTAATGAGCGAACAACGTATTGTATTTTTATTTACACATTTCAAAAAAAAAAGCAAAATACAGACTGCATTATTGCAAAACTAAAAATATATATTTTTATTTTCAGACGGTGTCCAAGTTAAAATTTTTTCTTCATTTACTGGTAGGAATATTCTTAGGAGTTACTTTTCAAAACTGTGGTTATGATGCATCCAAAACAATAACGAATATATCCTTTTTATGGTTAGCGTAGTTTACTTAAGTTACACTTCCTTAATGCCAGCAGCACTAAGATGTAAGTAAAAAAAATAACGTACTAAAAAATGTTTTAAATTCCCAATTATATCAAATTGACCGCCACCCCTAACGTGAAGGTAAAGTAGATTTCTATATAAAATTATCTACTTTAAAACTAACATCAATTTTAGGCGTTTAACCAATTATAACCGCGGTAATAATTGGTAACAACTTTGACGTGTATTACATTGTTTAAACGTCAACATAACCGATTGGTAAATACCGTTTTAGAATTTGGTTCTGGTTAGTTCTGGTTAGTAACAGGCGCAGCAACCAAAATGTCTATTTATTTTATTTAAAAAATTAGACATGGGACCCACACTAAATATACTGTTCAGCCAAATTAATAGGTTTTTAAGAAAATGCGTGGAAAAAAGACTGTCTAACGCTTGTAGAACACTAACATATTTCGGGTGACACAGGATCTTGTTGGGTCGAATACTGAAAATCGGTATTCGAATACGAATACGAATTCCGGAAAAATAAAGTATTTGAATACCTTCTTTTCAATTTCAATTTCTATTCAAAGAAGAGCTATTCGTCTCATTAATGATCCTTCACTTACAGAAAGGCTTCCCTTTCTTGCCCATCGTCGGGCTGTGGGGGATTTATCGCTTATTTATAGGTACTTCCATGGCTTCTGCTCTGAAGAATTGTCCAGTATAGTTCCTCCACTCACGGTTCCCAACAGAGAAACTCGTGGTTCCGCGCGTATGCATCCCTATACGCTGGACAGGCCCCGAACTTCCCACTTTGTACGTTCTTTTATCCCTAGAGTTTCTAGAATGTGAAACCTGCTGCCCGCGGAGGTCTTTCCTTCCCCCAAATCTTCAAGTATTTAAGTCTTGTGTCAACAAACTTCCTCTTACTTAAGACACCCACGGTACGTTAGTATTTAGGCTTTTAGTCTTCGTGGTTTGTCCAAAGATAAAAAAAAGAATACCGAATATTCGAATACTTGGAAGCAAAAAAGTATAGAATATTCGGTATCCGGAATCGGTATTCGAATACTGGAAAAAAGATTTGAATACTAGAAAAACAAACCAATGATTAAAAAATTTGAAGAGCGGAAAAAATCAAAGGTCCACACTTACTTTTTGTGCTCAAGAATTTCAAAACGCGTCTAATTCTTCTTCTAGTACTCCTACAAATTATGTTGAAAAGCAAAAAAATCCTCACCTTATTGTTATATATTTTTGTTCCCTTTTGGTATTCTACTCGTGACAATTTTGGTATTCGAATACTGCTTAAACACTTTGAATACTCAGAACGCCGGTATTCGAACACTCAAAAAATATTCGTCGAATACTTCTAAAGTATTCAAAGACACAATCCCAAATACAAACCAAAAAAGTATTCTACCGAATACCAAACACAAAAATGTATTCGAATACTATTTTAATTCCGGCAAAATGTATTCTAAATACTATTCAGAATACTGAGTATTCGAATACGACCCAACCCTGCCGCCCCCTCATTTTTTTTCTGTTTTTAAGAAAGACTGATAAAACATTTAACAGTATTATTATACCATAAATTGTCATTTTATGACATTAGCACATCCTTAAAATCACTTCCGGTTTAACCGGAAGTACCATCAACTTTCCTATTTTAAATAAAAGTGTCCTTTTTTTCTATGTTTTATATTCTCTATAAAATTCTATTTTCAATAATATATCATACAGTGTGTTTCTTTTTTTAAGATGGCGGCCACAGATCATTTATTTATGAATTTAATTATTCGGATGCTGTGAATAAATGATCTGTGGTCGCCATCTTGAAAATCAAGTATATGTTGAGATGTCATTAAAAAGTATTCCTATTTAAAATGTTTGGAAAATGTCGAATTTTCTCTCATCAATTAAATTAAAAACGGAAATAATGAAATGTAAAGTGTGTAAATTAAAACGACATATATAGGTTATTCTTTTATTTCTACAGCCTACTTAGCAAAAAAAAAAATGAAAGCAGATATAATGGCGGTACTTGAGTTTCCTAGAAAGTATCCTTTGGTCGCCATTTTGAAAAGAAACACCCTGTGTGATATGTTATTGAAAAGAAAATTTTATAGAAAATCCAAACTGGAAAAAGGGACACTTTTATTTATAATAGGAAAGTTAATGGTACTTCCGGTTAAACCGGAAGCGACTTTAAGAATGTGATAATGTAAGAAAATGTTAATTTATGTGATAATAATACTGTAAAAATTGTATTATTAATCTTTTTTAAAAACCTAAATAAATATTGGGGGTAACAACAATCTGTCTCGCCCAGTATATAAAGGTGACTGACTGACTTATTAACCTGTTTATTTGGCTAAACGTGTATACTAGCCTTAAAAGGAATACTCTTTGGTAAAGAATATTTTTAATTAAAAATTTCATTAATAAATTAGATTTTTTGGTTACCACCCTCTCTAAAAAAAAATCTAGGATTCAATAGAAAATCCTCTATCTGTATTATTTTAAATTAATTAATTTTTTTTTCTTTTTTGGTAAATCCCAAATAGCGCAAACATATTTATATTTTTTTTATAAGTAGGTAGAGGCATTTGTAAGTTTTGCATAAAAAAATTGTACAGTAAACTTTAACTGGGTATAATTTTTAAAGATTATAGAAAATTTGACAAAATGTGGGATTTTTCAATTAAATAAGTAATCAAGAAATTTAATCAAATTTACTAAAAATATACATACAAAACAATTCTCTTTTAAAACATGAATTTTTGCTTGTAATCGTTACCTTTGTTCCTTTTAGACCAATAGTATCTGGTATAGACGTTCAGCAAAATTAAAATTTAAATAAAATAGGCCAGTAGAGTAACGACCCAGCAAGACTGGTGTGTATTGTAATAACAACGTCGAGTTTTTTTAAGAAAATTGTACAATTAAACAAAAAAAAAAAAAAAACAAAAACATTTTTGAAAACTATTTTACTTTTTTTTAAGGGTATTCTGGGGTATTTTAATCAATTTTAGATTTTTTTAGCAGATTTTATTAGTTTCTGTAAAGAACCAAAAATGTTCGTAATACAGGGCGTTAGGGAAATAATGTTTGTAACTATAAGAGGTAATTCCTTGCATTATTCTAAGCAAAAAGTTTATATTAAAATATGTCCAAAAATCTATCGCCTCTTCATTTCCTTTCTATGCCTACATGTCCCGGTGTCCAAAGAAATATTACTTTTCTTTGAATGCGAATTCTTTCTAGTTTGTATTTAATTTCCATTATTAACGGGTGATCTACTGAGTAGGATTCTATTGATTTTATGGAGCTCAGAGAGTCAGTTGCAATTACCCAATTAGTGTTAAATCTTAGTAGTATAAAGTCTAGGGCTTTTGTGATAGCAAATAATTCAGATGTAAATACTCCTGTTGTATGGTGCAGATCATAAGAGCTCTGATGGTCTGGGGTCCAAAAAGCTGCTCCAACCTTGTTGTTATTTTTAGAGCCATCAGTGTAGATAAAATTGTAATATTTATATTTTGAATTTATATAGTTTTTAAAGATGTTTTTGATGATAGAGGGATTATATGTATCTTTAGGAAACGCAAGCATGTGCTCATCTTTACAAATTGGTGAAGTGTTCCAAGGGGGAATAACTTTTGTGTTGTTTTGTAAACTGGAGGGAATGATAGAGATAGTCTTTCTTTTAGGTTGTAGTAATTTGCAGCGGTTCCTTGGAAAGAGTTTCTGGTATTATTTATTGTTGGGGGAGATTGAAGAATGAATTATAATGTTGGAATATGAGGTCTGAACCTAAGGCTATCTGAGTATTTCATTAATAGCAGTTCTCTTCTTTGGTGGAGAGATTGACATTCGGCTTCGCAGTAAATACTTTTAACCGGGCTAGTTCTAAATGCCCCCAGTATCAGTCTTAGTATTGTGTTCTGAATGGTATCCAGCTTCTTCAGATTAGTTTTTGACGCTGATGAGTAGATTATACTTCCGTAGTCCAGTTTTGATAGTGTGGTAGCTTTGTATATGTTTGCAAAAAAAATATAGACAGTCAATTAATACATATAATGCTATGATTTTTTTACGCTATCTGGCATATGATTTAAATAATTAAGGTGCAAATTTAATTGATTTTATGACTAAAAAGAAATAAGTTTAATTTTTTTCCGATACGGCTGATTTTCGGATATATGTTATAAGAAACTCTCTTGCTTAGAATATTGCAAGAAATCACCCCTTGAAGATACGAACATTATCTTTCCAACACCCTGTATGCTTTTTTGTGATTTTTTTAAAGATTTTGGGCAAAAAAAAATTAAAATACTGAAAAACTTTTACAAAAAAGTCTTAGAGATTGTTTAACTTATTACTTCTTTTAAAAAAACTTTTTAGCTTTGTGGGTTTTCTAAAACTTATAGCAATTAAAAGTTTAAAAATGTTTTATAAGGTTGCGCTTTAAATCGACACAGCTTTAAGGTCACATGGCCACGTTTTATAAAACAAAAGAAAGACCTGTTGGAAACAGTTATTGGTGGCAAAGACTATTTGTTAAAATCAAAAGTATTAACGTGCCTACATGAATAAACACGATTGAACTTAACCCTTCCGTAATAATGTATATAATATAAAAAGCGACCAAAAAGCCTTTTTCTTTCTTCTTTCAGACAAAAACGAGATAAATGATCCAAAATTAGTTGTATTTTTCAGCCCTAAATTGAAATAAATCATTATTTAGGCCATTATTACATAGCAAGGCATTTAAACTCATATCCACTAAGGAGCCCATTTTTTCAGAAAAAAAATCTGAAAAGCCCTTTGATTTATTAGTTTAAAATTTTGTACATAATAT
>JACEGR010012559.1:0-11209 GCA_014170235.1 Listronotus bonariensis | reverse complement strand
TGAAAACTTTGCATCACTAGGGTGATATATACTTTTCCTTACTGCGATATATTATACTGTTTAACAATATTTTTATATCAAAAATCACCTACCTAGTCGCTTTTTATCATTTAAGAATTAAAAAAGGTCCTCATTAAAAAATATTGCATGGCTTTTTCAATCTAAATCTCATTAGCAGCCTGATAACTCCAAATTTATTTTAAATAACAATGACAGCGATGACAGCTTTATATTATACTTTTGCAACACTAGTGTTGTAAAGTACTTCTACAACACTAGTGTGATATAAGGCATTTTCCATGCATGAAAACAGTGTGCTATTTACTATTTTCACATGTGGTCGTAGGAAAATGCTTATTTTATATATGTTTGGTGTTACTTGTTAAATTTTTAGACAAGTTAGTGGCAGTAAAAATAATTTTTGATAAAGAGGATTTTATCTTTAAATTATTTAAAAATTAAGTCATGTTTATAACCCTAAATATTCTATAAAATATGCAATTTGGTGTACAAAAATTCTTTATTACATGTCTTACTGTATTCTGTGTCATTTTTCTATTTTGGCCTGGTTTGTTTTTACCTTTTAATAAAACATATAAAAAAGAAGTTGCCGAGATTAAATTATGGTACAATTAATAATTAAATATTACATAAAAGCAGTTTTTTTAAAATTATATTGAATGATTTTTAATTTTAAAATAAACTACAGAGTCTGGCGTCAATTTGTTCAGGTAATTGAGATTACCCTGTAGAGGGGTGATAAAAATTACCTGTAGATAATTAGTAAGCCTTCTACAATTATTATTATCTTCCTTTTTGATTTGGTCTTTTTGAGCATCGTTGTATATATTATACATATAAATAAATGATGTTATTTTATAGTACTGTGTTTTATTTACTTTGTTAGATGAAGATGCTTATAATATAAAAATCTTCTTCAAATAATATTATTTGTAAACTTTAAGATAGATGCCAGTGGATTAGAGATTTAAAAAATCTTAGGTGTAGGTTTAGAATGAGATATTTAAATCTAGGATACATTATACAGAGTGTTTCAGAATGTTGTTAAGAAAATTTAAGGACAGATTTTACATCAGAAAACATAAGAAATAGTTCATATAAACATGTTTCCCAGATACAGGGTATGGTAATAGTTCGAAATAGCGGTTTTCGCTATTATAAGAGATTTTCGACAAATTCTTTTTTAGGGCGTTTCTATAGGTCGATTATGGCACAAATCTGTGTGCGCGTTTTCCAAAATCCATTTCTATAATTTATTATCAATAAAAACATATTTACGGGACGGTGGAGTGAATAGGGGTGCTGGGTGGGGACAAAACAGTATAAATCCAACGTCAAACACGAGAAAACATTAATACATTGCACTCCGGGCCCATGAAAAATGTAAATTAATTTTGAAAAGTATTAAATTTCATTTTGCATTCGCATTTATTTTGGTCAGCTGATAACATGAAGTTCATCATTATGAAAATGACAGTCTTGATAGAAGCAGCATTGAAACACTTCTTATGAAGAATTCCACGAGAAACCATGGTATTTTTTGTAGAAATGCCTCCTTTATGTTTAGGTATTTTCCTTTTTTCTCTACAAATTATATTAGGAAGAAGGAATAACTTGGTTTTTCATATGAATTTTGTCCTGTATCTTCCTTTTTTAAGCTATTGACACTTTTTCACTTTATTTGGCAACATCGCAAGACATTTACAATTCTATTGCAAACTCTTCTTGTTTATGCAGTGACAGCCATGGCGGGATTGTTGTACTATTATTTATTTTGTATTTTTTTTAAACAATTTTTTGGACATTTTTGTAAATGGAAAGTGCGGTGTGTACTGTGAAATACTGTTTTTGGGCGTTTAATGTTGGATTTCTACTGTTTCGTCCCCACCCAGCACACCTGTTCACTCCACCGTCCCGTAAATATGTTTTTATTAATAATAAATTATAGAAATGGATTTTGGAAAACGCGCACACAGATTTGTGTCATAATCGACCTATAGAAACGCCCTGAAAAGAATTTTTCAAATATCTCTTATAATAACGAAAACCGCTATATCAAACTATTACCAAGGGTATTAACCTTTAAAAAAATCAGCTCTGTATCTTTAATATTTCTTATATTATTTTGATGAAGTTCAGCAGTATTATTTTTACATATAAAAGACTTAATTTGATTAAATTACCTAATCCAATGGCGTCTAGATTGGTACATACCTCAACTAATATTTTTGACAAAAAGTGTATGTTACTGACTTTGGAACAGTTTTATATTATATTTGGATTGAGCAAGTAAAAATCCATTGTTTTGGACTGCTGACCTTTTTCCTATGTTGCTTAGTTTTCAAGAACCAAAATTTTGATTATCTTCTGGTCCAGTTGTAGCCCCTTTATTAAGATAATTATTTAATACCTAATTTAGGTGTTAAACAGGAAAGAGCCCCAATAAAAGAAAAAATATGTTTGGAGAAATTGGGGCCTTAAAATAGAATACACTGGTTATGTATTGTATCATTAAATTACTCTAGGATGTTCCATAATTTAAGTAATTAAAATGGTGTGTATTTTTTTTGATACTTAGGATACATTTGTCAAAATAATCAATAAATTTTAAAAAATAGAAGAAAATCACTTCGATGTATTACAATAAATTAATAAACTGATGTATAATTGAGAATTTTTAACCTAGAAAGAAAATACACTCTTAGATATAAATAATTCAAAATTTACCATTGTTTCTTTATAAATGGTTGGTTATTGTTAGATATATGCTTCTTAATTTTAGCATTGAGTTAGGGGGCGTCCATAAATTATGTGAGGTGTTTTTTTCCATATTGGACCCCTCCACTCCCACCTTGGTGAGATTAGGTGTGATTTTATTTAACCCTCTCCCCCCTATCTAATCTCACATGAGATTAGGAAAAAAAAGTCCATTCAAAAAGCAACAAGACATTACATTTTCTTGGGGGAAGGCTTGCCCCAAAATAGATTTTTCCCCTTTCTACCTATACAAAAATTACGTGAGATTTTCACAGACCCCTCCCCCCCTCGTGTGATTTGGTGAGATGTTCCTTGACTCCCCCCTTAAATGTCTCCCATAATTTATGGATGCCCCCTTACAAAATCAAGCTAACGTCTTTTGATACCGAGGATTCGAATTGTAAGTGAAAATTGGTCCAATTTTAGTTGTATAAGGTGCAAAATTATTATAATTTTTATGATAAATAATTAAATGGTAAATATGGTAGATGTCACATGGGTGGGATTTTCTCTTAAGGACTAGTTTAGTTTTAATATTATTTTTATGTGCCATAATAAAATAAAACATTAATTTGTATTCTGTTGTTGAACATTTATATTACATAATCACTATGTTGTTCATATTAGTCAAACCATTAAAATAATGATTCTAAGCTTCAGAGTCGACGCCACAATAAAATGGATTTATCCTTTATTATTATTTTATACTTATGGTAGTATAGAATAAAGTCTAAATTCACGCCTAGATATATTAGCATTATCGACAAAGATTTTTTTTAAAGTATTCCATAGTTTTCTTTTTCAGAGCACTTTTAAATCATCCTTATCAGAAATTACTTGAACTAATCGCAGATATACAATTTTTTATCTTAAAATATCCATCTTAGTCATTAGCCATCAAGTATTGTTAATTTTGCAAATGGGATTCCCCTGTATAAGTAATAGATAATGATAAAATCAGAGTATTAAAATCCAGTGTTCGGCATTTTCATTTTTTTTCGTCGTTCCTTATATACAGGGTGATTCAAAAATCGATCACGAAACTTAAGGGGGTGATTCTACTTGACAAAATAAGGGTAGAGCTTCATATAATTTTTAAAAATGTCATTCGTTTTCGAGTTACAAGCCGTCAAAGTTCAATTTTTATTTTGGTTTTTTCGGCATATTGCATTTATTTTTTAACCAATCCAGTTGATATTTGGCACACAAATCGAGCTTTGCAGATTCTAAAATTTTTAGACAAAAGTACTTTTTTAAATACCGCCAGAGGGCACTTTACCTAAAACTTAAAACTTATTTACATCATAACTTTTTTCTTTTGACATATATCGCAAAGCTAGGGGCGCCATTTATAGACAATTAAAAACCTAAAAAATAAGGTACTCTTTATTAAAGTCGATAAACCTCACCATTATCATATCAATCAAATTACCTACATACATACAGGGTGTCCGGTAACTCAACCGACAAACTTAACCAAACGATTCTACAGAAAATAAGAAAAAACTTCATATAAACATTTGTCCTAACTGTCTTAGTTTTGAACTACGGGGTGATAAAAATTAAAAATAAAAAGCTTTTCTTTTAAATATTTATCACACCGTAGTTCAAAACTAAAACGTTTAGGACATATGTTTATATGAAGTTTTCTTCATTTTCTGTTGTTGAATCGCCCCATAAAGTTTGTCGGTTGAGTTACTGGACACCTGTATGTATGTAGTATTGATTGAAATTGATGAAAATTTTGATGTCTATTGGTGCCTAAACGGTGAGGTTTATCGACTTTAATAAAGCGTACCTTATTTTTTAAGTTTTTGATTGTCTATAAAAAGGCGCCCTAGCTTTGCGATATCTGTCAAAATAAAAAAGTTACAATGTAAATTAATTTTAAGTTTTAGGTAAAGTGTCCTCTGCGTATTTAAAATGTACTTTTTCCTAAAATTTTAGAATCTGCAAAGCTGGATTTGTGTGCCAAATATCAACTGGATTGGTTAAAAATAAATGCATATGGTGAAAAACCAAAATAAAATTGAACTTTGACGCTTGTAACTCAACAAATGACATTTAAAAAAAAATTATAGGAAGCTCTACCCTTATTTTGTCAAGTAGAATCACTCCTTAAGTTTCGTGACCGATTTTGAATCATCCTGTATATTTTTATTTTTTGAATCCTCTATATTCTGCTGAATTCAAATATGAACTTGGTTTATATTAATTACCCAAGTTTTAGAGAAGGTCAGTAGAATATAAAATACCGGGTTTCAACGAATCTGTTAGACAAGCCATAATTTCCAGAATATTAGACATATCAAAATGAGACTTGAAATAAGTAAATGGTATAAGAAGTGGACAATTTTTGCATATTTCTTACTTTTCGATTATTCCCGGTTAAACTGGAAATGGCCTAAATTTTGAAATGGAACTCCCACTGATCTCGATGGATTGCCAATGTTAATACCTGCGCGAAACAAAAGTTACATTTCATGAGCGAAAAACCGGTTTGTGCGCAAGCAGAGTTAAGGGTAAACGCACCTGGCGCCAAACAGACTATCCGCATTATCGGAAAGAATTTGTAGACGGCGTCCGGGTTGTCTGTTCGAAGTACGGTAGGTAATGAGCGTTACGGTCAGACCGCGGACGGAGGGTACGGGGTGCCGGTGTTTGTATTTTGCCACGGCTTTTAAGTGCGCATGTTCGTCCACCCACTGCGCGAGGTCGTAAAAATCCGAAAAATGCTTCTTGCCACTGCGGATCTAAATGTAGGTTATCTATGGGGACTCCTGTATATTTTAGAGTTTTGGATTTCTGAGGCGATTTTAAAACAAAATGTGACATTTTAATAAGTTTTTACGCCTGTTGGATTTTTTGTCATTCATTATTAATATTGCATTTTTTATCTTTTTTTTATCTTTGGACAAACCACGAAGACTAAAAGCCTAAATACTAACGTACCGTGGTGTCTTAAACGAGGTAAGAGGGAGTTCATTGACACGGGACTTAAATACTTCAAGATTTGAAGGGGAAGGAAAGACCTCCGCGGGCAGCAGGTTCCACTATCTAGAAACTCTAGGGATAAAAGAACGAACAAAGTGGGAAGTTCGGGGCCTGTCCAGTTGGACCGTATAGGGATGCATACGCGCAGAACCACGAGGTTTCTCTGTTGGGAACCGTGAGTGGAGGAACTATACTGGACAATTCTTTAGAGCAACTGGACAATTCTTTAGAGCAGAAGCCATGGAAGTACCTATAAAAAGGCGATAAATCCTCCACAGCCCGACGATGGGCAAGAGAGGGAAGACCTTTTGTAAGTGAAGGATTATTAATAAGACGAACAGCTTTTCTTTGAATAGAATCAAGAATGCTTAGGGTTGTGTGGGACGCCATGCCCCAGATATGAGAACAATATTCCAAGTGGCCATAACCCTTTATTTATGTTCCTATTTTAAATCCGATTGGAGATAAATTGATATGGGCAGAATCGTCAAAAATATATTTTTTTTCGAAAAGTACCTGTCTAAAAAAAATAATGGTTAGACACAAACGTGTCAATATACTTGACACTAAAACCTTGCATTGTATTTTTCTAACATAACCTCGGGTCTTTAAATTAATTTGCATACAATCATGGCCACCTAGATGCAATATTAAAAATGGCTTATAAAAATCAAGTAGGCTTAGAAAAAATTTTAATGTTACATTCTGGCCGGGGATTCTCGAATCACGAATGCTAGTGTCACGTTCGACATTGATAAGATTCTCGCAAAAAACAGGTTTTGACACTGTAAATTAAGTAAAATTTTCTTGCTAAACGCATTCGTCGGAGTGGTTTAAACTAGGGCTGGCAAAACCGGAAAAAAACAAAACCGGTTAACCTGTTTTTAAAAAACCGGTTTTGTTTAAAACCGGTTAACCGGATATTAAAAAACCGGTATTAAAAACCGATTTTTAATACCGGTTTTAAAACCGAAAACGGTTTTCAAAACCGATACACCGAAATCTATTTCATTTTCGCCGCCCCTTTCTTTATCTTTTATTCTTGAAATAATTTTGAAGACCAAAAAAAAAAAAATTGCTGCCCCCTAAACAGCGTCTGCCGCCCCCCTAAAAACCGCCGCTATAGGCTTCAGCCTTTTGGTAAAACGCCACTGTATAAACCGCAATCAACCAAAAACCTATTAATTGATATTCGAAGAACCGTTTTTCGATTTTGGTCCGATTATCAAAAAAATGGTATTCGAAAACCGATTATCTGAAAAACCGGTATTTAAAAACCGCTTTTTTAAAACCGGTTAACCGATATTCGAAAACCGGTTTTTCAAAACCGGTGTTCGGTTTTGGCCAAAACCGCGGTTTTTGCCTGAAACCGGTTTCGGTTGACAGCCCCTAGTTCAAACCGTATTTGAAAATGACAATATAAATATTAGAATCAAGAAAATGTAGGTTTTTAAACCGTTGCGTCACAGCCCAATAAGTTTTTAGGTTATGATTATGATTTTTATTTTTTACAGGTTAATATGTTGCTTTAGTTTACACCGGATATAAAATTTTTCACTTGCCATTTACATTCATGTTAAAAGTTTACAAAAAATGACCGAAAAAAGTTTTTAATGAGTTCAATGCATATGCCCGCCCGGCAAGGATAACTATATTGTTTTTAAACCATTGTCTGAGATGTATTCAAACACGGTTAAATACGTGACCGTATATGACGTCACTGCTTAGCAGAAAGGTAATGTTTTGAACCGTGTTAACAACAAAAAAATGGCTTTAGATTCAGAGAGTAGACCCGCTGATTTTGAATTTTCTCAGGAATCCAAAAATGTTAAAATATCACCATAATTTCCATTTTGGGATTCTTTGATCCTCCGGACAGTGTGGACGTGCGTTTAGTAAAAAAATTTACTTAATTTACAGTGTCAAAACCTTTTTTTTGCGAGAATCTATCAATGTCGAACGTGACACTAGCATTCGTGGTTCGAGAATCCCCGGCCAGAATGTAACATTAAAAATTGTTTAAGCCTACTTGATTTTTTTATAAGCCATTTTTAATATTGCATCTAGGTGGCCATGATTGTATGCAAATTAATTTAAAAAGACCCGAGGTTATGATAGAAAAATACAATGCAAGGTTTTAGTGTCAAAGTATATTGACACGTTTGTGTCTAACCTATTATTTTTTTTAGACAGGTACTTTTCGAAAAAAAATATATATTTTGACGATTCTGCCGATATCAATTTCTCTTCAATCGGATTTAAAATAGGAACATAAATAAAGGGTTATGGCCACTTGGAATATTGTTCTCATATCTGGGGCATGGCGTCCCCCACAACCTAAGCATTCTTGATTCTATTCAAAGAATAGCTGTTCGTCTTATTAATGATCCTTCACTTACAAAAGGTCTTCCCTCCTCTTGCCCATCGTCAGGCTGTGGAGAAGATTTATCGCCTTTTTATAGGTACTTCCATGGCTTCTGCTCTAAGAGTTGTCCAGTTGCTCTAAAGAATTGTCCAGTATAGTTTCTCCCACTCACGGTTCCCAACAGAGAAACTCGTGGTTCTGCGCGTATGCATCCCTATACGGTCCAACTGGACAGGCCCCGAGCTTCTCACTTTGTTCGTTCTTATCTAGGACACAGATGATTTTTGCTGCTCATTCCTTCAATCTTGGTATTGGGAGTCGCGATCGTCATTCCCTCATCGATTTTCATTCACCCGCGATGATAATGAGCACGTCTTGGTTTATAAGATAAAGAAGATAAAAAAATACGATAGCGGCAAAACTTATTAAAAATGTGCATTTTGTTATCATCATCCTCTGCGTCCATAGGTAATACATTTAGATCACGGTATTTGGGCATTTTCGGGCACACGACCTCGCGTGAACCTGCGCAAAAGCAATGGCATCGTGCCGAACGGTGCTGGCTGGCATAAATTGTTCCGGTAATGCGGACAATCACCTCTCGCTCGCGAAAATGACTTTTGTTCGCGCGTCAATGTGGCAATCCATCGAATCGGTAAATTCCATTAAATTCAAACCATTCCGTTAACAAGGCGACGAAAATATACAAAAAATATCACCATACCTTATATCGTCGTTGAAACTCAATGACAGCTTCTCTAAAGCAGGTATTAATAAAACCAAGTTCATATTTATTCAGCCAGAAGAATATAGAGGATTCAAATAAAAATATACAGGATGATTCAAAAATCGATCACGAAACTTAAGGGGTGATTCTACTTGACAAAATAAAGGGTAGAGTTTCATATAATTTTTTTCAAATGTCATTTGTTTTCGAAGTTACAAGCCGTCAAAGTTCAATTTTTATTTTGGTTTTTTCGCCATATTGCATTTTATTTTTAACCAAGTCCAGGTTGAGTCACTTGGCACACAAAATCGCGAGCTTTGCAGGTTCTAAAATTTTAAGACAAAAAGTGCTTTTTTTAAATGCCGCCAGAGGGGCACTTTACCTAAAACTTAAAATTATATTTACGTTCATAACTTTTATTTTACTTTGACAGATGTTCATCAAAGCTAGGGGCGCCATTTTATAGACAATCACAAACGTAAAAAATAAGGTTGCGCTTTATTTAAGAAGTCGATAAACCTCACCGTTTAGGCACGCAATACACGTTCAAAGTTTTCATCAATTTCAATCAAATTACCTACATACAGCACAGGGTTTGTCCACGGTAAACTCCAACCGACAAACTTAGCCAAAAACGGTCCTACAGACAAATGGAAATAAAACTTCCATATAAACACTTATGTCCTAACTGTCTTAGTTTTTGAACTACGGGGTGATAAAAATTAAAAATAAAAAACTTTTTATTTTTAATTTTTATCACCCCAAAGCAGTTCAAAATTAGTGGATTTTTCTTGGTCTGTCGGTTACCAGACCCATGTAGGTAACGGTGATATTGATGAAAAGTCTGATGTCTATTAACAGCTGCTGCATGTTGAGGTTATCGGCACGGCGGTACCTTATTTTTAAGTTTTTTAATTGTCATCACAGAATATATGTCAAAGAAAAAAATTATATTATCATTTTAATTTTAGGTAGCAAAAGCTCTTTATCTTAGTGATCTACAAGCATCAGATGATTAAATAAATGTATATGGCGTGAACTTTGACCTCGAAAACAGTGACAAAATTACTTTGTCCAGGGTAAAATCTTATAATTCAATGATCGATTTTGAGATACTCGATCTTATCGTATCTATTCGCAGGAATCAAAGCTGTATTCAGTGGTCAACCTATCATCTACGTTAAGTTAAATGACGTGGGAGAGCTGGGTTGCTGCGAAGGCTATGGGTGCCAAAGCGTCGTAATGTATTATATCACAGGCGTGGTGGGCGATACCTGCCAGTATGGAAATAATAGGATAATCCTATTTTATTGTGGCGTCGACTCTGAAAACTTAGAATCATTATTTTAATGGTTTTATATATGAACATAGTGATATGTATAAATGTTCAACAATAAGTCTAGTAATATTTTCTTTATTATAAACGCACATAAAAATAATATTAAAACTAAACTAATCACTGTAAAAATACACCATACCTAAGTTTAATTCATGTAAGTATAATATTTGCACCTTATAAAATTGATTCTCGATCAGGGAGGCATCCGGTGAGTGCATCACCAAATGTCTATTATTATGAGTGAGTGTGTTCAGTGGGATCTGTGTCTTTCATTTGTTGGATTGAATTGAGAGGGTTAAATAAATCGCACCTAATCTCACCAAGGTGGGAGGGAGAGGTCCAATATGGAAAAAAACACCTCAAATAATTTATGGACGCCCCCCTAACTCAATGCTAAAGTTAAGAAGCATATAACTAACAATAACCAACCATTTATAGAGAAACAAATGGTAAATTTTGAGTTGTTTATAACTCCAAGAGTGTATTTTCTTTCTGGGTTAAAGAATTCTCAATTATACATCAGTTTATTAATTTATTGTAATACATCGAAGGATTTTCTTTTATTTTTAAAATTTATTGATTATTTTGACAAATGTATCCTAAGTATCAAAAAAAAATACACACCATTTTAATTACTTAAATTATGGAACATCCTAGAGTAATTTAATGATACAATACATAACCAGTGTATTCTATTTTAAGGCCCCAATTTCTCCAAACATCTTTTTTTCTTTTATTGGGGCTCTTTCCTGTTTAACACCTAAATTAGGTATTAGAATTATTATCTGAATAAAGGGGCTACAACTGGACAGAAGATAATCAAAATTTTGGTTCTTGAAAACTAAGCAACATAGGAAAAGGTCAGCAGTCTCAAAACAATGGATTTTTACTTGCTCAATCCAAATATAATATAAAACTGTTCCAAAGTCAGTAACATACACTTTTTGTCAAAAATATTAGTTGAGGTATGCCAATCTAGACGCCATTGGATTAGGTAATTTAATCA
>JACEGR010012558.1:0-11211 GCA_014170235.1 Listronotus bonariensis | reverse complement strand
GTCCGGTGATGGCTTAGCGTGTAAAGGCGTTAAGTTTGTTGAGCGCACACGGACGTGAGGTGGGTTCGAATCCTGCTGAGGCCAAATACTTATTTATAAGTTGGTCGGAAATTTAGTGGTTAGCTCAACACCAGACGGACAAAGTGCAAAATGTATCGACGCTGAAGGCCACTAAAGGACCAGGGCGCCGGAACACACTTTGCCGTGTCCTGCGCAACCGTAGACATGCGGACCCCACTCAGTTGGTAGGTTCAGTAGTGCCCCCTGGGTGGGACGAGGTCTTAAGTTGTCGCTCATAGGACCGTGGTTCGGAACCCACGTTAAGCTGTAGGTCCCGTCTGGCTGACATCACCCAGACGTAAAATGACAGGGCGCACAATAAGCCGAGCGGCTTCAGTGCATGGGTTATCCCGGCCCTATTCTAATCTAATCTAATCTAATGACTAAACTTTTTTACTATTCTTTTTACCAGGTTTAAAAGTAATGTCAAACTCTAAAATGCCCATCAGATATTTCATTTTTAATAAAAAAACTTTTTGGTTTTTCTAACAAGTTTATCAGTAAGTTTTTGGGTAAACTATTTATCACATTTTTGTTAAACTATTTACCACATTTTTGAGACGCAACCATTGGCCCAGTTCCCGTCTGATGTCTTGTTACGATTTTATAAAAAATTGTAGACATCGAAAACATTTTTATAGTGGCGGTATATTATTTATAACAATAATTGTTTTGCTGCGGTAAAAATATATGAAAAAAGAAATTAGAGAGTTTTTAAAGAATTAGGTATTTCTTTTATTAAAAAAGTGGCGTTAAGTAAAGGCGACTGCCTATGGCTACACCACTGGTTAAAATGTACCTACATATTACTATACACACGGGCCTCCCTAATTTGTAGTATATTAAATAGAGTCTCTAGCTTAACATAGAGCAACGATGCCACCCTAATCGACCTACATGGAGACTCTCTACATCTCAATTACTGACCATTAGAGCTACAACGGTAATAAATTGTTTAAATAGACCCTTAGAATTGTCTAGTTGCCCTTCTAAATGGATTTGCGAGCACCTGCATGCGGCATCTGCTTCCGCATTTGCAAATTTTGGCCGCGGGTTTCCCATGTTTTGGAAGCCGAAGGATTTTGGGTTGATGTGCCTAAACAGAGGGATTCTTAGATTTAGAGTCTTTCCTGAATATTGAATTATGCAGGATTATACATCATTAATTCGCCCACGAAAAAATTTAAATATTTAAATATCTCATGCACTTGTGTAATACAACAAACAACGTTTCGAAAAAAACGCTTTTGAATAAAGATCTGGCCACACATAATCGCACCGAGCCCATATCGGGCCCAGAAGTCTATTGCATTATACAGGGTGTAATTTAATTGATTCGTAAAAATACAGAATATGATTTCTTAGCCCATTTAAAAAAAAAAATTATATTAACATATGTCCTAAACCTCTTACCTTTTAAGCTACAGGGTGTTAAAATGTTGGCAACAAAAATCGTATTTTTATCATAACTTACAATACTAAGTACTCAGCATGGCAATATGAATCTGTGACTAGTATTAAAAATTGCTAACAATATGTTTAAAAAATCAGTTACTAAGATTTTACGAAATATATTTTATTTATTTAGGTTTTCCGGGACTATGTAAGTTCCTAAATATGCTTTCTAAATTCTCTTACTCAATTTTTCCAGCGCAATTATTTTTTGCCCGTGACCCTAACTATATTTATGTGTGTTTGACAAAATCCATAATCCAATGTAAAGAGTTCCTGCCAGGTCAGCTTATAAAGCATTTTACTTCTGTTTAATAAGTATTATATAAAAATATTTCCATATTTTGTTAAGTAAACTTAAGCAGCGGTGCCATTTAGACCTAAATTACTTTAAAAAAATATTGTCAAAACTTTTAATTACGGTATTAAAAAATTGTAAGTTTAATATTAAATTGCTTTGCCTTCTTCTACATTTCACAAGCGAGACGCAGGTTACGTGTCAAAAAGTGACAAATGGCTGAGCTATACTGCGGGCTCGTTGCTTGTCGGTATTTACACGAAAATTCGCTACACTATATACGTATAAACATTAGACTGGGCCAAAAAAGCCTTTTTTTAATATATCGGAAAAACAAAGAGAAAATATCTTAAAGATTTAAGCTCTTGATATTAATACTTAGAGGTCTCTCTCCTTTAATTTAGATTTTTTATTTGTTCTTTCAGTTTTGCGTTAAAGATTCTTAACTATAAAGGTAAAAAATGTATGTGTACACATATCTTTAGATATCTATAAAATAGGTTATTCTTAAATAACTTTTATAGTACTTGGTATAATGAAATATGTTTTTAATATATTAAATACTCGTAAGGACTCTTAAAATGATATCCTTGTAAAACATTTGCCCTTATTAGTTCGCCAGGGGCGAGTTAACCCTTAGATTTGACACCCTGTATAATAAAGAAATGAAATATGTATTTTTGGGTTGCTTAAATATTTAGCTAAAAAAAGGTTCTTTTGTTAGATGTCAATAAATGAAAGCGTTTTTAACAATAGCAACATTTTTTATTAGTAGGGACATCTAAAATAATAAATATATATATATATATATATATATATATATATATATATATATATATATATATATATATATATATATATATATATATATATATATATATATATATATATTTAATTTATTTCCTTTCAAAGAGAGGAAATTTTTTTCTTGGGGATATGGTCAGAAGTAAATAGGTTAAGAGAAAAAAAATTATTTTGTAATTTTGTCGTTACGACGTTTTGGCCTGGGTGGGCCTCC
Source organism: Listronotus bonariensis (assembly GCA_014170235.1). Classification (NCBI taxonomy): domain Eukaryota; kingdom Metazoa; phylum Arthropoda; class Insecta; order Coleoptera; family Curculionidae; genus Listronotus; species Listronotus bonariensis. The sequence continues at coordinate 8,383 of JACEGR010012558.1, read as the reverse complement.
ATCAGGTACATTTTGACAAACAACTAATATCTAAAATACAAACTTTTTTGTTTTTTTTATATTTAATAAATTATGATGAGTTTACCTTAAATGAGGGGCTTCCATTTAAACAAAAAACATTTACAACCTGCGGTCGCAACATTTAACATATACCACTTCACATATATGTACAAGAACATCCACAAAATTAAAACAACTAATAACTAAAACAACCACAACGGTTCTCTTTTTGTTTTGATAAATTTTTTTATATATTATGAATCCATAGGCATTTTTTAAATTTTGTTTGATATTACTGGTGCCATCTATTTTTTTAAGGAAGAGATTTAACTATTTTGGTTTAATATTATTACAGGTAACTGTAATTCTTATATTGATGGGTATTGAAAGATTTCTTTGCTCGCAAACCAAATTACATGTAGAAATTTTTATTGTGATTATTATTATTTTACTTTGTAAGTGTGGCCCTCTTGGAGAGGTAGTAAAAAGTAAATCTAAAATTAGTTTGTTCTACGTTTTGGGTGTCCTTAAATTAATTATTAATTAGCTGTTGATACTGCCTACTCAAATTCTTAGTATCTGCCCCTAGTTTTAACTGCATTTTTGTTTCTTTGTAAGAGCTGTTTTATTGTGTTTGTCGTATTTGTGGCTGTTTAATCTATTTTTCAAATACTGGCTAGTTTGTCCTATGTATACACCATTGCAGTCATTGCAGGGAATTTCATATATAATGTGGCTTTTTTGTTTTTATCGATTTTGCTTTTTAATCTGGAGAAATTGTTTTTAGTAAATTGTGGCCTTTATGACAGACGGTAATTTTTTCTTTTTTAAATAATTTTTGAAAATTTTCGGAAAGCTTAGGAATATAGGGTAAAGAGAGATAGTTTTTTTGGTTTCATTTTCTTTAGGTTTTTGTGTTTAATTGGAATTATAATATTTGTGTATTCTTTTTTAAAAATTGAATTTACTAATGTATCTGGATAGTTATTAAGTTTAAGGGCGTTTTTTGCTTTAATAATGGATTTTGTTCTAAATTGCGGATCGCTTAATTTTATTGCTCTGTTAGCAAGGCCAATTATCACTGATTTTTTTGGGAAATAGGGTGTTGGGAATTGAAATTAAGATATCTTGCTGACCAGGTGTCCTTTGTGTACCATTCTGTTTTTATTGCGGTTTTTAGATTATGTAGTGTTAGGTCTAAAAAGTTAATTTGTTTTTGGTGTTCAACTTCTATTGTGAATTGCAATTTTTCGTGGTAGCTATTAAATTTTTTAAGACATAATCTATTTTGTCATGTGGTATAGCTGTTATGCAATCATTTACGTAGCGAAAAAAGAACAGTAAGGTGATATCTAATTCTGGTATTACTGTTTCTTTCAGATCCTCTAGTACTAATTGAGCAATTACACTTGATATAGAGGAGCCCATGGCGCATCCGTCAATTTGTTTATAAAATTGTTTATTATATAGAAAATACGGATTATATAGTTAAATCTCTTCCTTAAAAAAATAGATGGCACCAGTAATATCAAACAAAATTTAAAAAATGCCTATGGATTTAAAATATATAAAAAAAAATTATCAAAACAAAAAGAAAACCGTTGTGGTTGTTTTAGTTATTAGTTGTTTTAATTTTGTGGATGTTCTTGTACATATATGTGAAGTGGTATATGTTAAATGTTGCGACCGCAGGTTGTAAATGTTTTTTGTTTAAATGGAAGCCCCTCATTTAAGGTAAACTCATCATAATTTATTAAATATAAAAAAAAACAAAAAGTTTGTATTTTAGATATTAGTTGTTTGTCAAAATGTACCTGATGAAGGCCCACCCAGGCCGAAACGTCGTAACGACAAAATTACAAAATAATTTTTTTTCTCTTAACCTATTTACTTCTGACCATATCCCCAAGAAAAAAATTTCCTCTCTTTGAAAGGAAATAAATTAAAAACATAAAGGAAAGGTCAAAGAAACGCAAAAATTAAACCATATATATATATATATATATATATATATATATATATATATATATATATATATATATATATATATATATATATATATATATATATATATATATATATATATATATATATATATATATATATATATATATATATATACACCCCGCTATCATTTTGCCGTCCGATGGTATGTCCTCGCTATACACAACGGCGTGAAAATATTTACGGCGTCGTAGATCCGGGCGCAGAAAATTTTTGGACGCCGTTGTGTATTGCGAGGTCCTGTGTAAAGACGCAATATGGTTATATATATATATTTTAATTTCACTTAACAGAAAAATAATGTTGCAGCATTGTGGAGGTTCCCATAATCTTCGATAATTAAAGCCGGGAAATGCATAAAATAAGTAAATAAGAGGGAGCCTATGTCAAACCGACAAACAGTTTCATTACACAAAGAGCTTATTTAATACAAAGTTATTCCTTTAGGCTGGCTTGGCTTAGAACTAAATAGGGTAATATCTATTATCTATATTATCTTAGCGTTTAAATAAAAAATATTTCAAAAAGAATTATTAAAAACATTTTAAAACAAGTGTAGTCGCCTATGTTGCACTGAATGACATAGTTGACTTAAACAACCATTTACAATAAAATGAACAACGTGAAAAGATTGGAGCCTTTTTATATAGACTGTTAAGAACACATGAGAGTAATAATATGCGTATTTCTATTTTAAAGTGCTGAAATAGGAATTATATTAACTATATAATTTTTTGAGTAAAACCCTTGGAAACGGTATTGTTCAAAAGACCAAGAGGATTGGCTTGCTTCTAAGAGTAATGGTGGGTTTACATCTGACATTTATTGCATGATATTTATGTCAGACAGACAATTCTGGTTAATGTAAACGGTAAAAATTTTATGTCTGATGAAATTTTTTTATTGTTTGCATTTTTGTCTGACATAAATATCATGCATTTTTTTGACGTATCTATTCACTGTGCGATGTGTCAGCTTGTTTATATGCCGGAATTATACAGTGCAGGTCCTAATGTCCTTCGTCTTTCTTCTAACTTTTAAACAATTTGGTATATTTTTATAAAATTTAAAAGAATAATTGATGAACAAAAGTCTGCATTTTTGACATATCAATGAGAGCTCTAAATGTCAAGGTGAGAGCTGAGCGAAAAGAACTTAAATGGAAAGGGAGGTCTTGTGGCACATCATTTTGAAACTTCTTAAGTATTTTATAACCCTAGAAGATAAAGTCAATACCTTTATCTATTATAAAATAAAGAGAAATTAAAAAAATATCTAAATAATAATATTTGGCTTTTAATGGTAATATTGGTGATAATATTCAGGGTAGGACAAAAGGATTTTTTAGTACTCTGTAGATAATATGACCACTAAAAAGGTCTTTAAAAAAGCTTTATGAAAATACCACATTAGGCACATCTAACTTTATAACTTTTGGAAATATGGCCATCCAAATCAGGTATTTAGGTAATTTTTAAAGTACCGCCCTTTTGTCGTAGGTGAAAGTATGGGTTATAAAGTACTTGTTAGAAGCTTCAAAATGATGTGGTGGCACGAGACTTCCCTTTCTATTCTTTTTTTCGCAATATGGCGCCCAACTGTCAGCTTGACATTTAGAGCTGTCATTAATATTTTTAAAAAGGCAGACTTTGGCAGCGATCCGAATTACGCTCACAGCGCTCATAGCGTACCAACAGGCGGTCCGATTCGTACTTTTCACGCTTATCGTTAGCCTTGTGAAAGCTTTGACGTCACATGTAGCGTCACACCCTTAGTGCTGATAGTACTCACGGGTCGGATCGTTAGCATCGTAAACAGCCACCATATGGGGATTTTTTGGCGTGCTGATCACGAATCTGAAAGAATTTTTAGTCGGAAACTTTTCCTTATTAAAGTTGTAATTTAAACTAAACCTATTTTTACTAAATTCCGCCTTTTTTTTGCACAATTTTTTTTATAAAACACTAAATTGGCACACAATATTTTATAAACATCTTTTAAAAACCTGTTTTTATTTATTTTAAACGTTTTTTTATCAAATTGCAAATATTTTAGCCCTAAACGTTGCAACCATAAATACACATATGTAGGTGAATGCATGGTTGCATACCCGACTTTGGTTTAAGGTAAAGCTTTTAAATTAATTTAAAAATGGCAAAAAATCAATATAAGAATGTTTTTAAAAGGTTTTGGATGTTAAATAAAGTATTATTTGCCATTTTAGTATTATTACGCGAATGTTGTGCAAAACGAAGGGACATATAGTGAAAATAAGGTTAGTACCAATACTAACTTTGATGATGGATATCTTAAAAACAAAACGTTTCCGACTAAATTTCAAATTCGGAGTTGCGGATAGTTTTAGACAATTACCTAAAATTTATCAATCGCCACTCTCCTCGGTCGCTGAAAATGTTTGAAATAAAATAATTTTTCCATCTTCATTAGTAATACCACAAGCTTCACTCATGTTTATATCAAAAAATGCTTTATTAGGTTATGTTATACTTGGTAAATTCGTAAGCACACTCACAAGTGGTCCGAATTATTAATACTGCAAACAGACGTTGGCGCGCTCATTTAAATCGGACCACACGTTAGCAGTTTATACGTCGTAAATACTGTAAGCACAATTTGGACCGCGGCCTTTGATCATCAAATATTATCGTTCTAATATCATGAAAATATACTGAACGGTTTGGAAGTTAAAAGGGGGCGAAAAACTTTAGGACCTTATTGAAGGTAAATGGGTTTAAAAAATGGTCGATTTCTAAGGAGATTTTAAATATAGGAGAATTTTATTAAAAATATAGGATTTTTGGTTAAACCATAACAAAACGTAATATCTTGCTGTTGGACTAGAACTATATTTGACATTTGCCCAAAAGGACAAGCCTTTGTGGCTTGATCCACTGTAGCATTTATGATTTTTTTTTTTGGTGGGCCACAATTAAGTGAGAAAACATGTAAATTTTAATATTATTAATTATATTATTAATTAAAATAATTTTATATTAACAAAATAAACATTTTACGACATAGATAAACTTAAAAATTTTAAAGTTTGGACTAAGCAGCTTAATCAGTATGGTATCCAAAAGTTATTAAAATCCATCTACTGGACCAAACTTCTTATAAGTGACATTTTTTATAGGACAATAGCTTACTTAGTCCACCTTAGATCTAAAAATAAGTTTTTCCTATTAAAAATACGCGTTATTGCTCTTTTTAGATTTTGTGGGATGGTCCGGTCTGGTCCTCAACGCCTCATTTGTCCTCTACCTGTTGGTATTCTACACGCGTTAGACCGTCTCTTTTCCTCACATTGCCAGTAAACCTTTCAACTTAGCTGATGCCGTTTACACTTTTTATACGAGCCAGAGCTCCCAAAATATTACTTAAGTGGTTACTTTTGACTCCTATTATGTTAGCCCATACTTATACATTTCGTGATTTCAATATTTAATCCCAAATTTCAATAGAGCCACTTAAATTTAATTTTCGAACGTTTTGTTTTAGTTACTTCCCATGAAAACACAGGCCTTTATTCTCGAAATATAATTAATTGGAGCCTTTACCCCTGTTTTATAAAGACTCTCCCAAATTAATGATTTTCGATCGAACTTGTTTTAATTCCAAAACCAATGTAGTACGGTATCAGACATGAAGAAGGGATTTTAACATCTATTAGAATGGTTATAATGGCTCGTTTAAATTGGTAGATTGCTGGTGTGGTGGAAAGACTCAATTTATAATGGTGAATCTCTTGATTTTCTGCTTGACATAGATGTAAAATTATACAAGGTGTTTTTAAACTTAAGTCATTTTTTTTTTAGCAAATGAAGTAATTGTTTATACCGATTATATTTTGACCCATCTTGGGCGCTCATAACTTTAAAATAAAAAAATATATATCAAGAAGAGAGCCTTTGAAAAAAAACATAGATTCCATTTTGGTATAGGGCAACTTTGTTATTTTAAATGGAACACAATATATACAGGGTGTTCAAGAATATATGGGCAATCTCTCAGTTTATATAGAACACATAAAATATTGTGACAGAAATATGTGCCCATAAGACGACACTAAAAATCGGGTTTTATTAAATAACTTTTATATAACTTAATATATTAAGGTAATTTTTAATATGATAAATACCAACGCCTTAAAATGGTATCCTTGTAAAACATTTGCCTTCCTTAGTTTGCCAGGGGCTGACTATACAATAGTACTAAGTATTTTTACACCTTGTATAATAAATAAACTAAAGTATAATTTTTAAAAAAACTAAAACCCTTATCTAAAAGGTGAACTCCTGTGCGATATCGATAAAGTGAAGCGTTTTTAAGAGAAACTACATTTTAATTAAATAGGGTTGTATTTAATAATTCTGTTTGTCGGTTTGACATAGGCTCCCTCTTATTTACTTATTTTATGCATTTCCCGGCTTTAATTATCGAAGATTATGGGAACCTCCACAATGCTGCAACATTATTTTTCTGTTAAGTGAAATTAAAATATATATATATAACCATATTGCGTCTTTACACAGGACCTCGCAATACACAACGGCGTCCAAAAATTTTCTGCGCCCGGATCTACGACGCCGTAAATATTTTCACGCCGTTGTGTATAGCGAGGACATACCATCGGACAAGGATATCATTTTAAGAGTCCTTACGAGTATTTAATATATTAAAAACATATTTCATTATACTACACTATAAAAGTTATTTAAGAATAACCTATTTTATAGATATCTAAAGATATGTGTACACATACATTTTTTACCTTTATAGTTAAGAATCTTTAACGCAAAACTGAAAGAACAAATAAAAAATCTAAATTAAAGGAGAGAGACCTCTAAGTATTAATATCAAGAGCTTAAATCTTTAAGATATTTTCTCTTTGTTTTTCCGATATATTAAAAAAAAGGCTTTTTTGGCCCAGTCTAATGTTTATACGTATATATGTGTAGCGAATTTTCGTGTAAATACCGACAAGCAACGAGCCCGCAGTATAGCTCAGCCATTTGTCACTTTTTGACACGTAACCTGCGTCTCGCTTGTGAAATGTAGAAGAAGGCAAAGCAATTTAATATTAAACTTACAATTTTTTAATACCGTAATTAAAAAGTTTTGACAATATTTTTTTAAAGTAATTTAGGTCTAAAGGCACCGCTGCTTAAGTTTACTTAACAAAATATGGAAATATTTTTATATAATACTTATTAAACAGAAGTAAAATGCTTTATAAGCTGACCTGGCAGGAACTCTTTACATTGGATTATGGATTTTGTCAAACACACATAAATATAGTTAGGGTCACGGGCAAAAAATAATTGCGCTGGAAAAATTGAGTAAGAGAATTTAGAAAGCATATTTAGGAACTTACATAGTCCCGGAAAACCTAAATAAATAAAAATATATTTCGTAAAATCTTAGTAACTGATTTTTTAAACATATTGTTAGCAATTTTTAATACTAGTCACAGATTCATATTGCCATGCTGAGTACTTAGTATTGTAAGTTATGATAAAAATACGATTTTTGTTGCCAACATTTTAACACCCTGTAGCTTAAAAGGTAAGAGGTTTAGGACATATGTTAATATAATTTTTTTTTTTAAATGGGCTAAGAAATCATATTCTGTATTTTTACGAATCAATTAAATTACACCCTGTATAATGCAATAGACTTCGGGCCCGATATGGGCTCGGTGCGATTATGTGTGGCCAGATCTTTATTCAAAAGCGTTTTTTTCGAAACGTTGTTTGTTGTATTACACAAGTGCATGAGATATTTAAATATTTAAATTTTTTCGTGGGCGAATTAATGATGTATAATCCTGCATAATTCAATATTCAGGAAAGACTCTAAATCTAAGAATCCCTCTGTTTAGGCACATCAACCCAAAATCCTTCGGCTTCCAAAACATGGGAAACCCGCGGCCAAAATTTGCAAATGCGGAAGCAGATGCCGCATGCAGGTGCTCGCAAATCCATTTAGAAGGGCAACTAGACAATTCTAAGGGTCTATTTAAACAATTTATTACCGTTGTAGCTCTAATGGTCAGTAATTGAGATGTAGAGAGTCTCCATGTAGGTCGATTAGGGTGGCATCGTTGCTCTATGTTAAGCTAGAGACTCTATTTAATATACTACAAATTAGGGAGGCCCGTGTGTATAGTAATATGTAGGTACATTTTAACCAGTGGTGTAGCCATAGGCAGTCGCCTTTACTTAACGCCACTTTTTAATAAAAGAAATACCTAATTCTTTAAAAACTCTCTAATTTCTTTTCTCATATTTTTTACCGCAGCAAAACAATTATTGTTATAAATAATATACCGCCACTATAAAAATGTTTTCGATGTCTA
>JACEGR010012557.1:0-11216 GCA_014170235.1 Listronotus bonariensis | reverse complement strand
TATTTACAGCATCACTTTTTTATCTTTGGACAAACCACGAAGGCTAAAAGCGTAAATACTAACGTACCGTGGGTGTCTTAAGCGAGGTAAGAGGGAGTTTGTTGACACGGGACTTAAACATTTGAAGATTTGGGGGGAAGGAAAGACCTCCGCGGGCAGAAGGTTCCACAACCTGGAAACTCTAGGGATAAAAGAACGAACAAAGTGGGAAGTTCGGGGCCTGTCCAGTTGGACCGTATAGGGATGCATACGCGCGGAACCACGAGTTTCTCTGTTGGGAACCGTAAGTGGAGGATCTAGAAATCTTATAAGGAACAACAGTACCCTCTGGTGTCATATTAAGAAACTTAATTTAAACAAAAAAAAACAAGCCAGTGCGTGTGTGTGTGTGTGTTTAATTTCACTATAACTATTTTTTTCGATCCGTACCGTCGTCTGCTGCCGAAGTATGTGCGCGTACCTTTAAACTGTACATGTGATTAAATCACTTATAATTATTATCTAAACAAAATGTATTCAAACAATGGTGGTGTTTGATTGGTCTATTTTGAAATAAGGGAAATAATCAAGTAAAAAATAGCAAAGCTTCTTCTTTTCCAACAAAGAAATAATAGAAGTAAAAAGTGTTCTTTTCTTGCTATAGAATCCTAATTTGTTCCTAAAAATGTGTTTTTTTTTTTATCAGGGGCTTACTGTATTGTTTTATTTTCCAAGATGGAACTCAAAATTTAGATATGAAAGTCAGGAAATCAAATCTGCCCAAAAGTTACTAATAATCATAAAAATAAATTTGGATTAAAAAAGCACTGTCGTACCATATCTTTTTAAAATTAGGTTTAAATTCCTCTTTAACTTCATCAAAAGAATTTCTTGTGCCGTGTGCGTCAGAAAATGCAAAGTAGGTATGTATGTACCAAATTTTTTAAAAATATTTCGAGTAATACAACAAATATAAAAAGTAGGTATACAGTTCAATGAAATTAAGTCTGTCATTGGTAACTTTATTATTACTTAAAATACAAAATAGTTTAAATAAGCAGATTAGTAGCATTTTTAGCGGTCTTTGAGCTTTTCTGAGGATAGCCATACTTTCAAACCTATTAAAAATTGGATATATCACATATGAACTGTTTTTAAAGAATTTTAAAAGATGTTTTTAATAGTATATTATTATAATATACAAGGTATTCCATTTAAAAAAATGATATTTTGCTAAATTACTTAAAAACCCAATTGTCGATAATTATTTTTTTTAATATTTAGTCTTAAGGCGCGTTCTCCTAAAATTCACCGGTCGCTGGTCACCGCGAATGGGTCGTTGATGCCAATTGATTTAAACATCAGCAATACGTTAGTGGTGTGACTGCGATCGCAGTCGCTGCTACCTATTACCGGTTATTAACAAATCATTTTGGTAGCTGCTACTAGCTCCTGGCGATCGCAGTGAAAAATCACTATTTAATATTCTCAATTCGCAGAGGTGGCGCTGCCCGTAACCACAACATTAAACGGCGACTGCAATCGCGGACGGTGATTGTGATTGCGATTCAGTGATTTTAACCTCTTTCATTTATGTTTATGGTGATTATGCATATTTACGTTAGTGAAACGGGATGCGAATTGCCTTGCTTACCGGATAAAAACTATTTTTTTTCAATTTGATTTCTTAATAATTCTATCGCGAATGGGTTGCCCAAAAAATATGATCAAAGCTATAAATGTTTATAAAAAAATTAAGATATTTGATATACTTCGTGTAATGTAAATTTTTTTTATATACATTTACTTATATGCTAATGCAAATTAGTTATTAAATTATATGTATATTAAATGATAGAATGTATTTAAAAATGATTCTTCATTTAATTTTAACAAGGTTAACTATGACTTTTATGAAAATTTAGCATGTTTCCGTAAAGAGTGATAATATCACAGTTTTCAGTAGCAGCTACTTTTAGATAACAGTAGCAGCGATCACCGATATCAAAAAATCACTGTTAAGCCCACCGCTAATAAGTTTTAATAGGATTGTTCTAGAAGCTACCGAGTTGCTGCTACCAACGACTTAGTAGTGAGTCGCTGGCCGCCAGTCGCATGTCTCGTTTGAAAGCAGACTAGCGTCCCTGGTCGCCACGAATTATAGATTGCTGTTTAGTGCATATTTATTTTAAAGCTATTGAAAAAGTTTAAAATGCGTAACTCCGTAAATTTAATTGCACACTCGTTAAGATGTCTTTTTATTAAAATCGACGAAAGAATTTTATTTTTTTACTCTGCACTGTTCGACTTTGCAGTGTCAAAAATGATAATAATAGATTTTTTTCAATCTGGTAATGCACCAACATTAAAAGTGCAGATTTATTCTAATTTGTGAAAACAAAACTGGCAATATATCTGTTAATTTAATTCTTGCTTCCCAATTTTTGTAATGTAAAATAAAATTAAAGATTTAAAAAAACTAGAGCAAATCTAATAAAATCATTAGGCGCGCTTGTGGCGGCTTCGGTTGTATTGTCGATCTCCGGAGTTAAACAGTGGAATGCGCGCCCATAATTTGGATGGGTGACCGGCACCAGCGGTGTTTTGGGCAACGGCACACGGTGTTCTGCTCGGGGATGCGGACCGAGCAACAACCATCCAAGTTATGGAATGAATGGTGTGTCAATGGGAAGGAGTAGGGGTCAAGGTACAATAAGCCTTCAGGCTGCAGTGCACCACCTAGGGGGCGGTCGTCGGACCTGGGTGGGATGACCCCGAAAGGGTAAAAAAAATAAAAAAATAAAATAAAATAAAATCATTGACAGTTTCATGAATGGTGGGCATAAATGTATCTAAAATTATTCCTTTATCCAGGGCAACAAAACCACTGTAGACCAGTGATATTATAAATGTATTTTAGAGCAAACACATTTACAATATTAAAGCTATGAACAGGGCTAAACATAAACCTCTAATAAATTTATAAATGTTTAATATTAACAGATTTTAAAGTGTTTTCGTAATTAAATTTTCATTGACGAGTAAAAGTATGGCGATGCGATAAAATTTGCAATCAATATCTGTTTTTAATTACTGCAGTAATCCTTGGAAAGCATATAAACAAATACCGAAATGTTCTTTTAATTATCTTTTTCTTTGAAAACAAAGGTATGTGTTAATTAATAATTAAATTTCAAGAAAGAGTAGATAATTTTAAATATTTTTATTTTTTATAAAAAATTAGGGTAATTAGTGTTAATGAGAATACATTTTACACGGTTATTTATTTTTTATATGCAGTATCTTAAAAATTTAATTCAAAATAATTTAAATGTCATTTTATGTACCACATACGGTTTTTTTGGTCCGCTGCCAGAAACATCTATATAAAAGCCATTATGGTAGGTTTACATCTGACATTTATTGCATGAGAATTTATGTCAGACAAAAATTCTGGCTAATGTAAACGGTCAAAAATTGATTATATTTTATTCTATTTTTGGTTTTTGGGTTTAAAACGTAGTGTATTCAGCCATTGTCAAGTGTTTGTGGTCAAAAATTTATGTCCGATAGATTTTTTTAATGGTTTACATTAGCCAGAATTTCTGTCTGACATAAATATCATGCAATAAATGTCAGATTTAAACCAACCTTATAATACCGTATTATTTTTAAATGGTAAAAAGATATTTAAATTCTATTTTCTCTTTTGTCAAGGAGACTTTTTGATTAAAAAAATAAAAAAATTTCTAACAAAAGAAAATCAATCTTTTATTATTGTAAAGGAATTAAAGTTTTGGAAAAGAAAGGCACTGGCTATACGACCGCCGGCGGTTTTGCTCAATTATAGGAAGAAAACCACCGTCTGGCGGTTTTATCTTTAACGTATATAAAAACCGCCGAAAATATAAATTAATGGCGGTTTTACTTATTTTATCGGTAGATGCCACCGTCCGGCGGTTTTGCCTACTAACTATTAAAAACTGATCAGTTTTTTCTTGTCGCTAAAACACTTTTGATTTTTTTTTTTAAAAGATATACAAAAAAACTGCTTGGACAAAATCTCTGTAGGTGTCAAACTGTGTCTTCCAAATTTAATTATTTTTGTTTTTTGATTAATAAAAAAAAAAAGAAAGAATAAAACAAATTATTAAGGTTGACTTAACCTAAACTATTTTTGCTGGGTTTTATAAGCAAAACCTGCCGGACGGCAGCATTTACCGATAAAATAGGAAAAAACTGCCGGTAATAACAAATTAATTTAAAATTTCGGCTGTTTTCATAAACGCCAATAAATAAAACTGGCCAGTGCAAAAAAGAAAATACCTTTACCGGCAGCTAGTTCCATATTCTAGAAACTCTATGAATAAAAGAACAAGGAAGGTTGAGCTCTGTTCAGTTGAACCGTATACAGTATTTTTTTATCTTTTCACGAAGGCTGAAAGCCTAAATACCAACGTACCGTGGGTGTCTTAAGCGAGGTAAGAGGGAGTTTGTTGACACGGGACTTAAAAACTTAAAGATTTAGGGGAGAAGAAAAGACCTCCGCTGGCAGTAGGTTCCACAGTCTAGAAACTCTAGGGATAAAAAAACGAACGAAATGAGAAGTTCGGAGCCTGTCCAGTTGGACTAAATAGGGATGCATACGTGCGGCAACACGAGTTTCTCTGTTGGGATCTGCAAGAGGAGGGACTATACTGGATAATTCGTCGAAGCAGAAGCCGTAAAAGTATCTATAAAAGAGCGATAGATCTCCCACAGCTTGACGATGGGCAAGAATTATATATATATATGCTGAATTATAAAAAATAAAGGCAATTTTGTCTTGGTCCATTTTCAGATTTTTGTACAAAAATACAAAAATAATGGTTAAACTAATGCCATATTATTATACAGGTTGTCTTTAAAAGGTCTGTAAAAATACTACCATAGACTCTTTGAGCCAAAATACAATGATCAACGCATTGTACCTTAGTAGAAAAGTTATTTTTTTTCGAAGATCGAGATCAGTATTTTATTTTATTTTATTTTAGTTATTTTAAATTATTTCATTTATTATTGATTTTTTTTTAACGGTATACGGAGTTTCTTTAAAATAAGAAATCAAAAGTTATTCGTATTTTTGCTGTTAAATCTAGACGGAGCCAACTGCAGTACTATGCTATTGTTTAAAGTGTCCCATTATATTATATTTCAAGTAGATAATTGTTATTCTTTCATATTTTTAACACAAAAACGGTATCTATACCTGATAAATATCGCTGCGAGCAAATGTTTCTGAAATATTTTAGATTAAAGGTTTTATTTCACATAAAAATTTTCCTTAGCATTCCTTTTTACTTTATATGGGCTATCCAGGTTTCTCTAAAAGTTCTGTACAAATTTGTATTACAATTTCCTTACGCCGTTTTATAGGTTATATTCCAATTTGTCTTTGTTAAAAAGTTGATTATTTGCGGAATACACTGTGTCCAATTAAAAAAAGTGGAAAGTTTAACACCTTTTATCTTGCATACCAGCAATCTTTTGACTAAGGTAAATTACTTAGATTATTCTATTTTGGCCCAAAGAATTTGTGGTAGTATATTGTACAGACTTTTTGGGCACTAGCAGGTGGCCTAGATAAAGCGTAAATGACTATGGCAAGCTTTTGTATGGAATAAAATGCTTAATCTGAAATATTTTAAAAACGGTTGCTCCTAGCGATATTTATTGGGTATACCCTTTTTTGTGCAAAAAATAAAAATTCTGGTTAGTTTTGGCTAGTAAAGTCACTTTGATCCTAAGCAAGGAATGCAGGTGGCTCCCTTTACATTTAACGACAAAAACATTAGCATATTTAGATTTCCCTCTGTTAATTCGTAGACAACCTCTTTTAATATTGAATTTTATAAAAAAATTTCTAATTATAAAAAAGAATGTGTCTTGCAAACGTCTTCTTGACTAAGATAAATTACATTAGATCATTGTATTTTGGTCCAAGGTCCAAGGAATGTAGTAAAATTTTGTACAGACCTTTTAGAGACACCCTGTATATTTATTGTCACATTACTTAAAGAAAAAATATTTTAATTTAAAATTTTAATTCATTATTTTACCCATATTTGATTCTGTATTTTAATACTAAAACAGTTTACGCTAATATTTCTTAACAGTTTGACATAGAAATTTGTGGTTTTTCAGTATGCCATTAACCAGGAAACACTCTGTATATTTTAAGTATACTAATAAAAAACCTGTTAAAAAAGATTACAAAAAAATGTAACAAACCTGAATAAGATTAATTATTTTTAGAATCAGATTCAGTAAAAAATTGATGAATTTTACGATTATAAAACATAAAAGAAAAACTTCAAACTAAGCTTAAATAACTTTAAGAAAAAAGATATTATCTAGGAATTTACAAAAGACTACCAAACTTTTCGCGAGTTAAAGCCAACAAAACTTCTATTTTAAATTAGGTAAATAAGTAAGTTTATAACTTGCATTTTACCTTAGTCAACACTCTTGAATTTTAAATTTTGTAGGCAACAATAACTTTAACTTTTCAGGGTTTTTAAATATTAAAGATACCATAATTTTTAGCCATTTTATAATATACTTATTCTCTATAAAAATTAATGATTTCAATAAATAACTTTATAATAAAAAAGCAAAATAAAAATATTGGGAATTTTTTTACTAATTTTTAATGTTTTAATTTAAAGTGTTAACGTGGCTTTGTATATTTATGAAGATAGAAAAGAAGTACGATTTTAACCCTAAAAGTTATTGGACATGCTTAAACTACGATCAGAAATTGTCCTCGAAGAAAAGGACCATTAAGCAATGTCGGTCTGTCCGTCTCCCCGGAGGCGTAGTGAACAGAGCTTTGATCTTGGAAGCCAGGAGTTGCAGGTTCGATCTCCAGCTAGAAAGACATTTTTGAGTAGTACTTATTTAAACATTTAATAACTCTGACACTTACGGTACTTTGGTACTTAGGCATAGGCCATCGTGAAATGTCACAAAGATAAAAAAATGTAATTTTAAAATAAAAATAGATTTAATTTTTTTCCTACTTTTTAAAAATGTATGTAAGTGATCATCCGTAGCAAAAAAAAAATCATTTCAGTATAATGATTATAAGCAAAGTAAATCAATAACTTTTATCAATTATTTTTGATAATTTTTTTTACAAATGCCTTATACAGGGTGCCCAGTTACTTTACCCAAAAACTTTTGGGGTGATTCTACAATAACAAATAACTATAAACATAATGGGGAAATGTTCAAATTTAAACAGATGCAGAAAAAAGTATTTGTATTTATTTACGAAAATGCAGTGACGTAGTATTTAAAAAAACCCAAACCCCTTATGGACGACACTAATTAAAAATTGTTTTTTCCTGGTTGGCCAAAACATGTTATTTAAGGAATAAAAGACGTCTCCTATTTTTTATAAATATTTAAGTTGGTATACAAGTTATTATAAAAATAAACAATAATTTTTATTTATTTTTTTTAACCAAAACGTCATGTGCATATAAAGTTTTGTTATTATTTTTCATTATAGAATCACCCCTTAAACTTTTTTGGGTGACTTACTGGACATCCTGTATATTACATAAATACTTTGAAAAAATATTAAGTGTAAAGATGGACCTTACATATTTTACACAAAAAAGACTTAAAATCAAGTTGAGACATATTTTTAACGTTTACCATATTGCAGATATACCATCAATTTACTACTACACTTTCCATTGCATTTGAAAAAATTATCATTTTTTTCGGGAATAACTCTCCATATTTGCCATTCCATTGTTATGAAGGTCTAACCTTTTGGTATCTGTCTTTAGTATTTAATGGCATAAGGTTAACTAATATAGCAACTTAGCAACTTGCTGGATGATATTGTGGTTGCTTATAATCGTAAAAATTGTTCCAGAGTAATTTCTTATTTTTTAAGAAAATACCGGTTTGCCATCTTCTAATACACAAAACAAGTACTTTTTTCACGATCGTTCAAAAAGGAGGAGTTTTTTTATTCGTTAACATGAAGATAAAGTACTTCATTCTAATACACTACATAAAGTGTTAAAAAAGTAACTTCTTTTAACACTACGAAGCTTTTTACATTTTGAATTAGTGTTTTGTTTCCATGCCTACTATAATAAACTTAAATATCAATTTATGCAATAAAACACGTCATCAACTGAACCAAACGGACAAGTTTCCTTGTGTCATTTGTTTTTAAATTTGACAGTTTGCGAATATATTTAATAAAAATTATTTAAAATTAATAGCAATGGATGGATTGGATGATTAAGAAATTGAAAAGGAATTTGTACTATTTTAGTATTATTTCTACAAAAGTAAGTACATACCATTTTCTAAAATTTAATCACGGCACAGTTATAAAGAGGATAATTGTCTTTTAAAAAATAAAGAGGCTATAGTTTGCTATTAAAATTAAAACTAATAAGTTAATAATAAATAAAATATGTATAAACTGGTAATTTGGGAAATTTTTACTCGGTCATAGAAGAAATATATAGTACGTAATACATGCATAAAGTATCTTTTTTTACTCATGGAATTGTGGCACTCGCCTAACGACCAGTGCTGTCAAACTTCCCATTTGTAAAAAAATATTCTTTATGCCATTGTTACATAAATTACTATTTTGACACTCACAGGCACACTAAACTAACACCAAAATGAGTCGGGGTTTGCATCCGTTAAAAAAGTCATGCTTCGACTCGGTGCGGTGTTACGTTAACACAGCAGTCAAATTTCATCAAGCAAAAAGTTGCCCCCGTAGAACAAAAAAATATCAAAAGTAACATATAAATTTAACTTTTTATCACAAAGAATAAGATGTAGTTTAATAACAATAGTTTTACCATTTTGGACAACCAAAAAGTATAATAAACATGACCGATGTGCCCTGGACGGTGAGTACTTGCGTTTGCGAGTTGGATTTATTATACAGGGTGTCCCAAAAAAAATTCCCCACCATTTGGGGTTAGACTCTACGACCAAAAATAGGACAAAAATCACTTATGTCAAAATTTCGAAAAATGTCTCCTAATGAAATTATGGCCATTTTGAATATTAAAATCAGGCAATTTTCGCCAAATATTTCACTTGAAATTATTACTTTAAATCTAGTCATCCTTGATAAAGACAGAATAGTAAATTTCTGAATGTCAAAGTTTAGTTGTCACATAAATCGTAAACGGGAGTGAAAAGTCGAAAAAGTGATATTCAAGTATGGCAAGAAGGTACAGTAATCAAGAATATTTAGACATGATTAAAGTACTTGGAGTTTGTAACAATAACGCCCGTGCCGCAGAACGTCTGTACCGCGAACGTTTTCCAACTAGGCGACACCCAGATCATAAGACAATAAGTGCTGTTGAAAATTGCCTTCTTGAAACTGGGTGCTTTGCGCCACGGAAGATTAATTCAGGTCGCTCTAGAAAACTCAGATGGCAAGAGGAATACCAATTGCTCCACGACATTGAACAAGATCCTTCCGTGAGCACGAGAATTCTGCAAAGTAATCGACACCATTCACGTAGTTCCATACATAGATTCATGCAAAGAGAAAATCTGCATCCTTATCATCTACAGCCGGTTCAAGAATTGCATCCTGGAGATAGTGACTTGCGCTTACGATTTTGTAGATTTTTTTAAATTTCTGGACGCAAATGAAGACTTTTTTAAACAAGAAATGCATACGGCCCTGATGTTTGTCCACCGATTTAGTTTTAAAACACATATTTTTTTTTAATTGGTTAACAATTATTTCGTAACACCCTGTACACAAAAAAGACTAAATCGTCGTTTTATACCTGTTTAATAACAATCAGCTAAACAATTTTACGTAACAATGGTAAGAGGAACGAAACATTACCATGGTAACTCTTTTTTTGTCTTTAAAGGACTAGCAAAGTGATTAAGATTGGACTGACTTTACAAAGCTTTCCCTCGCATTTTTTAAATTAGAGAAAAATATAATCAAAAATTATTAAATAAGCTGAACTTTTTACAACCCTTTAAACTAAACGAATATGTACTAAGTCTGTAACATATTACACATCTCAATGGTATTTAAATTTTAACGTTTTTTATAATCTCTCACTCCTTCGGACTAAGAGGGGACATACGGCCAAAGATCTAGGATACAAAAAAAAAAAACAAAAAAACAAAGAACGTATTTTATAATGTCGTTATTAAGGGTATTTATATTTTTAATTAAACCAATTAGAGTAAAAGCCCATGAGCGGCATTCAAAGGTAAAATATTATTAAAGCACGTTACTAAATAGTTTTGAAAATTTCACATAAAAAACTAATTAACAATTCTTTTAATATTATATATTATAAATTGGTTTTTAAATCTTTATATTTAAAATTTTTGTAAATCTTCAGATGATAATTATATAACGTAGTATTAATTTATTATAGTTTCATGATTTTTTCAATATATCATCTTTTGACCCAGCCTGTATAGCGGTTCTGGTTTTTTTAAATCTATAAATACCTTTTCACAATTTCTATGAATACTTGTGTTTTTCAATTGCAATACTAACGTCAATATCGAAATTTAAATATATTCTTTAAATTTAAGTTAACTATTTTTTGAGACACTCTGTATATGTTTTTAATATGTTTTTATTAACTTACCCATACCACGTATTCAGTACCAAAATTTTATTTATATATCCAAAATAGCAAATATTTGGGAGCCATCTAAAATTTCGATTATTTTTATTTTACTTTCCACACGCTACTGAAGAAGTGCGAAAAACTGTGTTTTTGCTTTTTTTCAAGTTTTGATTTTCCAGAATCGATATATATTATATAAAGTGTAAAAAATGGAGGGGTAATAATAACTTTTTTGGTCCACCCTGTATTATCATAATTTTATTATTTTTTACCTGTATATACACCTCTTACCAAGTTTTTGGTTATTTTATCTTAATAAATAAAGTCATTAGATTCGTTTTTAAAATTTAAGATAGAAAACCTAATAACAGATTTTTGGTACACCCTGTATCATATTTTTTTAAATATTATTATTTGGTTTAAAAATCTCTATATTTAAGCAATGTAAATCTTTAGATGGTATAATAACGTATTTTTATTGAATTTTAGTTTTAAGGCTTTTCCTATATAACATCTTTTTGACTCACCCTGTATAGCGGTTTCAAATTTTTTTATAAACTACAGATACCTGTGCACAAT
>JACEGR010012556.1:0-11221 GCA_014170235.1 Listronotus bonariensis | reverse complement strand
GATGTGGGAGATCTATTGCTCTTTTATAGATACTTCTACAAGAAACTCGTGGTGCCGCACGTATGCTTCCCATTTCGTTCGTTCTTTTATCCCTAGAGTTTCTAGACTGTGAAACCTACTGCCACCGGAGGTTTTTCCCTTCCCCCTAATCTTCAAGTTTTTAAGTCCTGTGGTAACAAATCTCCTCTTACCTTCTTAAGAAACCCACGGTACGTAGTTAGGCTTTTAGCCTTCGTGGATTGTCCAAAGATAAAAAAAAATTGGTGAGATCGTTTTATTTTGGCCCAAGGAAGGTGTGGTTACATTTTGTACAGATCTTTTAGACACACCCTGTATATTATTTCAGTAATTTTTCAAAATCTTAAATGGTACGGTGACTTTAAGCCGCACTTTATAACCAAAACATTTATAATAATCTTGTTTTTTTCCAGAAATAACTCTTGACAAATTACTATTGTAAACAGGGCCTTAACCTCACCCCTGTAAAATTTTCTAACACAATAAAGTTTAAAATTGAGGGTGTCTACTACAACGCCAAATATATGACAGATTGACGGTAATCTCTGGTTTTACATGCTGCATTCACTTTTCAAGAGGAACTTTAATTTGTTCTAGGGGTAGTTTTCTATAAGATTACGCAAACCGACGTGAAATTGGGGTAGGTACAGAATATTAAAATAATGTTTAACATGTGATCTTAATCTTTCCTTGTGCCAGCGGAAAACGGGATTTACAAATTACTTAAATTATAGTTTTTGTTTTGAACGATTAATGTTTAGTTTGTGACGAAAATAAAGTTATTAATGCAAAATATGCAGTGTATTTTAAATTAAACCCCGCATAATTTTGTTATTTGTACACTAATTATGGGTTATCTTCTCCACTAACCAACACAAACATTAAAACGTTTAAATAAAAAAAGAAGAAGCTTTTAATATCGACTCCGTAGTTTCCCCAATTAGGACTATCCTAAATACCAAATATCCAATTAAAATTTGGTACATAAGAATAACAAAAATATGCTTTGTTTCACAAATTTGTTTATTTTTTATTACTTTCGGTTTAGCCGAAAACGATCTTAATTTATCTATTTTAAATAAAACACCCGGCATTTTTAACCTCTTTAAATAAAAAAAATAAAAAATTAAGTACGCTAACTCTGTTATTGGTACTTTTTAATATTTAAACCGTAAATATGTTTATATCTAGAGTGCTATGAATGCGATAAGACGCAGACGGTAAATTTCGGAGACAAGTACTAAGGAACAAATTAGGAGTATAATTATTTTTTAGTCTAAAATTAATTTAAAAATAAAATTGTGACCACCTATAGTTTGGACACTTGAATTTGAGAAAAAAACATGAAGAAAAAAATGAATTAAATTGGTTTAAAAGTAAGTAGCACAAAAGAATTTATTTTATTAGTCGGTAACCGTAAGTAACCATAGTTACTTACTAGGTATTTTTCTCAATATAAACTGCCCGACCAAAGTATAGTATTGACTATTTTTTGTCCGGTCAATTTGGACAATTGTAATAACAAAAATTCCGACAAAGCTAAATTTTCGTAGAACCCTTAGGTTTACCATTACAAATAAAGTGCGAAAAATCCCCATCGATCTATGTGTCCTAAGATTCAGGGTCAAAAGTCAAAATTTTAGGTTTTTTTTTATTTTTCCTGAAAACTGTATGTTTAATCGATAAAGTACTACAGACCAAAATAATAGATCCTAACATTTTCTTTAAAAATGATTCCTATAACTTGTTTTCTGAGACCTACTATTTTTCGGATATTGCACTTGTAAGAATCACGTTCTCCATAATATGCACACATATGCCACGTATATACATATTCAGGTACTTAAACATTTAATACTAATTCTTAACACTCAGCAAGAGAAAGAAAAAGTAAGAAAAGAAGAATAAAAAGATGAAGAAAAAAAACGAAGAAAAAATGGTTTTGATGTTAAGTATAAGGAGTGATCAGATTAAAGTTGAACTCTATATCCAATATTAATAATTTTCATACTATTAAATAGGTACTGTTTCTGAAAATAACGTTATAAAGGTCGCTAATAG
This sequence comes from Listronotus bonariensis, assembly GCA_014170235.1. Lineage (NCBI taxonomy): Eukaryota > Metazoa > Arthropoda > Insecta > Coleoptera > Curculionidae > Listronotus > Listronotus bonariensis. The sequence goes on along the minus strand of JACEGR010012556.1, from coordinate 9,142 downwards.
ATAGGGAAATATAAAATAGAAAAAAAATGTTACCCAGTGCGGGATACGAACCCAGAGTGTCGACAAGGCATGCACTGCTAAATGCTGCTACCTAAACAACTAGGCTATTTCACCGCTGATCATGGATTTATACAATTAACATGTAAAGGTAACAATTATAAATAAATTAATTAATTATTAATAATTGTAACAGACCTATGCTGGCAGATGTTGTTCACTTGCATTCACTATATTAAAATCTGCCTAGAAAATATTATTTCATTTAATTAACAAATGAGGGTATATTTTCTTAATGCTGGATCTTAGACTATAAAGCATTGCCTTTTAACCGATAACTGTACAGAAAATGTAATATTACGCGTTAATCTCGGTTTAAAATTTTGCATATGTGATATTGACAAAGTTTATATCATCATGTATATTTTTTTATCATGCATGAAATTAAAAAAAAAAATTTTTACAAAAAACATTGTTATTTGTAGTTTTATTTAATATCTACTGGACCACCATGTAATACCCTAACCAGAATATTTATCTTCAAACGGGGTTAATTAATAACCTTAACACAATGTCAGCTTATCACTGAATATTAAGTAGTGTCGTCGTTTATATTATTAACAATAACTTTTATCAGCAAGTGACAAATAGGCAGTCGGTTTAACACACTGTACAATTATTAAAGCAATATATTAATTTAATTAGTATCACTTGAAATTGGGTCAACTGCATGAAATTGAGACAGAACACGGGTAGCTACACTGGCGTACCCGAAACTCATTATTAAAAATGTTTGTATTTTTTTGTTGGACTATTCATTCAAAAGGAACAGGTCCAGTGACAAATACAGTGCTGGTATAAAGTCACTTTTGAATTGTTTGGTATTTTTTATGAAAATTCCACACCACAGTTTTTTGACCAGTTAAATGTGTAGTTTTGGTTGCATTACCATGACAACACAAGTAGTTATCGGAATTTTTTTCTTCTGCCTGGGGTACCCCGAAGCGAATTATATTGGAAATTTTTTGACATAATCATTGAATTTGTTTTAACGTCATGTCTGTCATTCACATATATAATTAAAGAAAATGTTATTTTTGTACCAGTTGTAGTATTTTAGACATAACATAATATAAAATAATGTAAGGTTTTAAGACCCTAAATGACAATTTTATACAACTACAGTTTATATAGGATTTGTAGGGTTTTCAAACAAGTATTTCCTAAAAAATATTTCGATGAATTCAGAGTGTCGCAAAAAAAAGTTATTGTTAACATTATTTAACAACAAAAATGTTTTTTGAACACTCTGTATACATCAAAATTTTTAGTACATGCCTATTTAAAAATCCTACAGCTCCCCTACTAATACAAAGGTGATTGCAAATGCACTGTGGACATGTTCCATTTTGATTGGTTTCCATACTTTTATATTGTGTAAAAAGCCCTAAAGAAATCATACTACCACCATGGGCGGCGGGAGGGGGTGCAGTAGGTTAAGACTAAAAAATTATTGATTAAATGTATTTTAAAACGTTTTGCACCCCCTGGGCCTTATTCTTGAAACTAGGGAACAGCGTTCTCATAAGAAAAGTGGGCGGAGTTCTCTCGAAAACCTTAAATAGGTATTCTTAAACGCAAACGACTGCACCCCTCACGCGATTGAGATAAGTACCTGTAAGAAAAACAGCCCGGGAAGTGAACGATCATTTTGGCGATGTGATCGACTCCGTTCTCTTATGCTTAAGAATTAGGACCCTGGCTATTGTGAAAGGAGCGGACAAAGGACAACGCATGATGAAGTTCTAGTGTTATGTCGAAGAACCTTTTTCTGGTCTTCAAAATGTTTTTGCTGAAATACAACTAATTATGTTATGTTTTTTGGTCCTTAAAAATGTTGCAAATACAAGGACCTTTTTTTATATTTTGCACCCCCTAGAAGTCATCTTCCGGGGCCCATGCTATACTGAGCGCTTACTGCGTTTAATAATAAGTATTGACTTAAATAAAAATTTGTTTTCCTTTATTGTTATAAATAATAACGTACTGTCAATATGATGTGCAATAATTCCAAAATATGAGTTCAGGCACTGTGTAAATAGGGTTGGTATAAGTAAAACACGATCCGAATAAGGCAACTTGCAATAATTCTCTAATGTCTATATCCGCTTACAGCGTTGCCAACTTGTTTCTCTCCGACTCGCTAGTGGGTATAATATTATAAATTGTTAAACTTTAAACCTTGTTTTTAATAATAATAAGATGGTCGAAAAATATTCTATTTTTCTAACATAAAACAAATCCATTAAAAGAAGAAAGTTAGTTTTTTGAAAAGATCTGACAGTTCGTGTTTTTTTATAACTAAAGAACGGATACAGAACTACAAAAAACGTCAACTTCCTATTTTATGGGTAATTGTATTATGTCTTTAATACGTACAGTGACGGAATTAAAATCTCGTACACCTAATTTTTCCCAGTGTGAGGTTGGCTTTTGCGTACCTGGATCACCTGGAAATATACCTTACTTGACAAATTGTTATCTGTCACACATTTCCAAATTATATTATTTTACTTTTTTAATTTTGGAAAATAAATGAACGGCAAGAAATCTTAGGAAAAATTCGGAATTGTGAAGCAAAGCCATTTTTGACCGATATGAGTAAAGAGCAAAGAATGGGGTTTGCACTGGAATATTTACCGCAAGGTATGGATTTTTTGGAAAGGGTAGTATTTACCGATGGGAAGATTTTTCAATGTTATTATAGCGAGCAGATCAGAGTGTATAGACCACAAAATACACTGTACGAAGAAAGATATACCCAATAGGTTAAAACAAGCGGAAGATTTTCTGTTAATGTATGGTGGCATATGTCTTTCAGAGGGCTAGGCATATTCCACCGTATTCAAGAAAGATTTAAATGTCAAGCATATACACATACTCCAAAATGTTATGTTGCCATCGGTAAACAATATATTTGAACAAGAAAATTTTATATACCAGCAAAATCTACCACAAATTCCTAAGGCTAAAATATGACGATCTAACCCAACTCACCTTAGTGGATGATTTCGGCGATACAAGGAGTTAAAAATTTGCTCTGGTTTTAGTTTTTTAAAAATAATTTTGTTAATAATAGGTGCATTGTTACAATATTCGGCTAGAGGAAGTTTTTAGACGTGAGAAATTAGAATCTGCTAACCGTTTTATTTTAAAGTTTAGAGGGCGCCACCTGCGGTATCTCGCACAAGTTAAAAACGAAATAACTTATTGAAGCCACTTTGTATCTAAGTTTTAGATAAAAAATCCTATTTTTTAACATAATATACCTAAAAAAGGAACCTTTAGAAATACCCCGTAGCATATTTTTGACAGTACTCTACACAACAACAACTTTAAGTAGCTAAGACCAATAGAAAAAAAAACATTTAAAACAACTTAACGTTCCGCTTCTGCCTTCAAATAAACTTCATACATGTATGTAACTCGATGATCATTTTGCTGACATACAACACTACACTGCAATTTCTTAATCGCATGGGAATTATACTAAACAGCTTAATATTCAAAACCATATAACAAATGATTTACTCGAAAATGTGCAGGTCTTCGCTCTAATGACGTTAACCGTTAATGAGTAATGCATTAAGGACTTACATTAACGGAATTACATTGTCGCCGTTTAAATGAAACGTACATATTGTGTGTGATTTATATTATGTGTGCCCTGAATCAGCTTTTTTTGTATTTTGTCAGAAATATTAATATTAATTAGGTATATTATTTTCTGGGTTTTTGCAAAATGAAAGAAAGAATATTTAATTTAAAAAATATACAGTGTGCCCAAGATAAGGATCCTAAGCATGGGAATCTCGGTACCTATTGGAGATACAGCTTAAGTTAAATTAGGAAAAGTTGTGTTATTTAAAGCTTATTTACATGCCGTTTAAAAACTTTCTTTTCTGACTCTATTTAAAGAGATATAAAAAAAATTAATACCACTTTTTCATTTGCACTTTTTAGCTACTACATGACGGTATTTTTAAATTTTATACCCGACGTTTCGTTTTCAAGAAACCATCATCAACTTTATTTTTTATAAGACTCGAAAAAAAAGTACACCCTGTATCTGATCCCATTTTTTATTACAAATTCAACGATGTATCACATGTCATATTTTAATTTTTAGTTAAAAGAAAAATTGCATAAAAATAATTTAAAAAAAAAAATAGAAAAAATGCAATTTTTCTTTTAACTAAAAATTAAAATATGACATGTGATATATCGTTGAATTTGTAATAAAAAGTAGGATCAGATATAGAGTGTACTTTTTCGAGCCATATAAAAAATAAAGTTGATAATGGTTCTTTGAAAACGAACCGTCAGGTATAAAATCTAAAAATACCATCATGTAACAGCTAAAAAGTACTAATGAAAAAGTGTTATTAGTTTTTATATGTCTTCAAATAAAGTCAGAAAAAAATAAAATCGACATAGTCAAATTTTGGTTTTTGCCAAATATCTCAGCAGGCCATGAAAATTTTTTAAGTTTTTAAACGGCATGTAAATAAGCTTTAAAAACACAACTTTTTCCTAATTTAACCTAAGCTGTATCTCCAATAGTTACTGAGATTCCCATGCTTAGGATCCTTATCTTGACACACTGTATACAGGTTTTAACACGCTTTTTAACACGCTTTCAATCAATCTGGCTGGCTATGTAACGGAATCTTTGAGCCTAATTTTTACCAACTTCCAGCTATTTAATTTCTTTGAAACTTTGCACACGTATCAAGGACCGATGACAATGCAATAATTTAAAAACAGTATCCCGTTAAGTTCCAGCATTTTCCAGGAAAACCGGAAAAGTGAAAAATCGTACGTTCTGGCGGATGCGCCAGATTAGACAATTGAATAATCGAACTTGACAACATTTGCCGACGGGTTGGGGACAGGGGCTCAATTCTGCTAAATTGAACTCATTCGTTCGCTGAACGTATTCGTTCCGGGAGCGTATAACCTTCATCTGTTTTTTTTTAACGAACGAATAACCTTCACTTGTTTTTTAAAACAGGCGGTCATCAAAATAATAATGCCCAACATGACTTATACATAAATTACCAAGCTTCTGTAATTTGTAAAAAATGATAAAAACACTTACTTGATGCCTCATATTTAGACAAAGAAAACTATCACTAGGTAATAAACCAAAGCATTTTCAATACGTTGTTTACAGTGGAAAACATCATTTTCAACAAATTTAATATTTTTCATAAAACGGTAATAAACTTTTCTAACCTCTAACTTTGATGTATTGTGGGTTAGCTACCTACTGACTGATAGCCTAGTTTACACCGCAAAGCTACCCACTGACTGATAGCCTAGTTTACACCGCAAAGATCTTTGGATTCTTTTAAATGAGTTTTAACTTTAGTAATAAAATCAAAATTGGGTATCAAACTTTACTATTTATGAGTTTGCATAAGATGAAAAGTACGCTTGACTTTGACAAATCTGTCATATTTTAAATTTTAATGCGGTGTTGTGCGCCAATTTGGGAAGGTGGCTATGCACGAAAGAAAACTTTTTAACACGCTTTTATTAACTTGGGTTGTAACTATCTATCTATCCATCTATCCATCTATCTATCTATGTAACGGAATCTTTGAGCCTAATTTTAACCAACTTCCAGCTATTCGATTTCTTTGAAACTTTGCACACTTATTAATGACCCATGACAATGCAATAATCTGCAAACAGTATCCCGTTATCTTGTTTTTGATCGCCAGGAAAAAAAAATTCCATAATATTATAAAAACAACACCTGGGTTGCCATCTGTTGGCAACATTCCAAACTTTGCTACTCAATTGCGAAGAAATTTTTTAGTGGGTTGCCATCTGTTGGCAACATTTCAAACTTTGCTACTCTTTGCCATCTGTTGGCAACATTCCAAACTTTGCTACTCAATTGCGAAGAAATTTTTAGTGGGTTGCCATCTGTTGGCAACAATTCAAACTTTGCTACTCTTGTTCACTAAAAAATTTTTTCGCCATTTTGTCAAGAGTAGCAAAGTTAATTGATATAACGAACTAAAAATGAAAAATAATTAATAGTTTAAAAAACTAAAAAACACGCTTTTATATGCAACCGAACTAAAAATTAGAAAATAATTTTTCATTAAAAAAATATTGTCATTTCATAGTAAAAAGCGTGGGGTGCTTAATATATTAAATGTTATAATTATTATATTTGCCAATATCTATGATGGAAAAGTTATGAAAAAATAGTAAAATGCACCCCACGCTTTTTACTATGAAATGACAATATTTTTTTAATGAAAAATTATTTTCTAATTTTTAGTTCGGTTGCATATAAAAGCGTGTTTTTTAGTTTTTAAACTATTAATTATTTTAATTAATATATTTCTCTTAAAACAGTATAGAATTCAAGAAAATAAAAACATTTATTAAATAAAACTATGTTCAAAAATGCTTCGTTTCTGAAATACAGGGTGTTAAAGTTTTAAGAAAAAAATGCCTTTTTTGTCATAACTTTCCTACCACTCCAGATATATCAACAATATTTAGCACACTTCTTTCAACCATTACATTACAACTTTTGTTGTAAAAGTAAAAAAAAAAATTACCAGTGGTGTTCGAACAAGATTTGAATTGAATTTTTTCAAGAAAAAGATAGTACGCGACTGATTTTTTCTCGAATAAATATTATTTTTGAAATATTTATTTACTTTATAATTAATTTGGTCTCCTAATATTTTTAGTACGATAAACAGTTTTTGTTTAAAAAAATTTAAGCCATTTTGATGCACGGCAAGATCTCTAAAACCTAATATGGTGTATTGTTTGTAAAATTGGTTTTGTCTAATTTGTAAAGGTCAAAAACCTACATTTCTACACTTAAACCTAATTAAATAATATTAAGTAGTTTTTAGTGGTATTTAAGAGAAAATAAACCTTTTTAAAAAGTGTTTAAAAATAGACACTCTCTTAAATCTTAAAAATTGCACCATTACGTCACAATTTTTTTTAATTCTCAAAATAAGCCAAAATTATATTTAAAACATGCTTATTTAAATTCATTTTTTACAATATGTAAATATAAAATAAAAATAATGTGTAAAAAATGTAAAAAACTATGTTCTACATTTTATGGTCCTAGTAAATTTTTTATTAATAATATCCCATATGTACATAACTTTTTTTGTAAACCATTATAGAAATAATTTATTTTCAACGAGACCCTCCAAAGCAACCTTACATACATAAAATATTTAGTATACATGTTTCAAAAGATGATATCTCTTCCTTTCACTATTATTGCGAAAACCATTTGTCACCCGAAAATCACTTCCACTACCGGAAAAACATCAAAAGAAAAACACTTTTACATACACACGACAACTCCAAAAAAGTTGAGATATAGTCTGTTTAGGTTGTAGTTGGATCAAAGAAAGCGTATTATAATATATCACATTTTTGAATTTTTCACAAAATGTTAAATTATTTTCCCATCTCTTGACCATCGTCGGGCTGTGGGGGATTTATCGCTTTTTATAGTACTTCCATGGCTTCTGCTCTGAAGAATTGTCCAGTATAGTTCCTCCACTCACGGTTCCCAACAGAGAAACTCGTGGTGCCGTGCATACTGGACAGGCCCCAAACTTCCCACTTTGTTCGTTCTTTTATCCCTAGAGTTTCTAGGTTGTGGAACCTGCTGCCCGAGGAGGTCTTTCCTTTCCCCCAAATCTTCAAGTATTTAAGTGCCGTGTCAACAAATTCCCTCTTACCTTGCTTAAGACACCCATGGTACGTTAGTATTTAGGCTTTTAGCCTTCGTGGATTGTCCAAAGATAAAAAAAGTCTGAATTGGTATAAATGTTAGTAAACTAGGTCGTATGGGCGATAATGTACTAAAAATAATTCTCATGAATTTTTTTTTGCAGAATTATGCTCAGAATAAAATTTAGATTACCACGATCCATGATGCCAGCTCAAATTTTGGTCAGAATTTTTTAATCGGCAATTTTTTACCAATTAAGGAAAAAGATTACATTCAATAAAATTAAAGTTATTGGTTTGACTAAGTAATTTTTCACCGAAAACGACTCATTCCATTTTTTCGAAAAAATAATATTTATTAAATTATATTTATTTAAACAATTGAAAATGAGAAATTAGGCCCAACTTTACCCTTTTAATAGTGTATGAAAACATGAAAAATTTCACATGATGTATCTTTAATGGAATCCTCGAACCTTTTGTAACTGTTGTGGAGTAAGCGATTTGACAATTTTGAATTTATAAATATATTTTTAATTTCTTAACAAAGGGTATTTTCGTGTTTTTAATCCCCAAAAATCTTTGCATTTTTCCTGTATGTTATGGTCTCCATATAAACAACACCCAGTTTGGCCTTGTGTATTCCAAGGTTACCACGACAACTACCTTAGCGGCGACACCCAGTGATTTTACAAAATGATAATAATTTTTTTACTAGTATTTCGTCACAATTCGTTTGATCTTTTATCTTCATGATATCGCACGAAAGCTTATGCCTAATTACAAGCTCTTAAGGTATGATTTTAATTAGTCAAAATATTTAGAACATTCTTTTACTTGCCGTTGATATCGCTTTCATTGAAATCTGAGGGGCTTTCCAGTGACGCAAACAGAGCGCTCCCGAGTAGCTCAGGAGCATTTCTGTTCTACTTTATGGCGTTCCAGTGACGGAAAGTCTTATGCACCTTAACTGCTCCGTTTTCCTTTCCCCTTGCCTCTCATGCACCAACCCCCTTTAGGTGTTTCGTGCTCCAAACGTCAAAAGTTTGTTTATTAAGGTTAGGATAGATCTTTAAAATTATTATTTGTTCATTCAACATTTATTCAACGTTAATTTCCATAGCTATCTAAACTAGCAAAGAGAGAATAAATAAATAATCCATTAATCCACCTTGTTTTCACAACAAAAACGAAATTTTAAAATTACTTAAAGTAAGGTTAAGTTTTTACCAGCTGGAGCTTTCTGTCCTTGCGGATGCGTTCCAGTGACTAACTTTTCAGAGCAGTTCAAGAGCTTCATGCTCTGGAGCGTGATGCACCAAAATTTTCGTCACTGGAAACCCTC
>JACEGR010012555.1:0-11223 GCA_014170235.1 Listronotus bonariensis | reverse complement strand
GTCTTCATCAAACTTTATCACACAGTTTGAAGATCCGATACAAAAATATGCTGATGCAAGAGAAGATAACGACAAGTTTGTTTCTGAGAAGCCAATTCCGAAAATTAAATGTCCTACAGAGTTATTTTCTGAAAGTCCACATTACACATTAGAACGTGAAGAGGATTTCCCAACAGTTGTCGCCATGCTACCAAATAATAACAATAGTCTGGATAGTTTGGAAAATCCAAGTTCCACAAACCAAAAATTAATAACTGATGTAGCTAATACCAATCCTTACCCTAGATGCAGTACCGACAAGCTTGATCCTGTTTATTTTGAAAATCCAATTTCCACAGATCAGCAACTAAGTGATATAACCAATATCAGTCCTCATCCTCGTGGCAGTAATGTTTACACAGTGTCTTATAGTAAATCTCGTCCTACTGTTTTGCATTTAACTAGGCGCAAAGAAAAAAATTACTATATATCGCCCATTCACTCCGGAGAAAGTGATGTTGATGATGAAGATAAGGATCCAAATTTTAACAGTTCAAACGAGAAAGCGGGACCTGAGACCAACATTGAGGGGAAGTCGAAGAAGAAAATAAGAGTAAAAAACGAAAGCAAAGACCTGAAACGTGGTATACCAAGAAGGCAAAACAGCTAAGAAATAGTGGAGAAGCTTATGTATCTGCATCAAAAACAAAAAAGAGTTTTCTGCTAGAAAATTACGCCCACCTTGCGGAGAAAAATGCAGATTAAAATGCAGTCAGAAAATAAATGAAACTACTAGACAGGAAATATTTAAAAACTATTGGGGTCTTGCTAATATAGAAAGACAAAGAGAATTTATTGTTGCCCACGCTCAAACCATCAAACCAAAGTATCGCTATTCGTCTACCCAAGAATATCGAAGTATGAATTCTGCATTCTATTTCAAAGTTGGAGATACTAATATTAGGGTATGTAAGTCATTTTTTAAGGCAACGCTTGATATAAACGATAGACCTATTCGGACAGCGTTAAGAAAGAAAACAGAGACTGGGTTCATTACCAGTGATATGAGAGGAAAACATGGGAAGCAGCCCACTGTTGACCCTGAAATTAAAGAAAGCGTAAGAAAATTTATTGATGCTATTCCTAGGATTGAGTCCCATTATTTAAGGGCTCAAACTACACGTGAATTCATCGAGGGTGGAAAAAGTTTGGCGGATCTATATCGTGATTATAAAGAGGATCGTGAGAGGCAACAGCTACCATTTGCAAACTCAGTCATGTTCAATCGCATATTTAACGGGGAATTTAACATCTCATTCTACACACCAAAGAAGGATCAATGCGATTTTTGTGAGTCATTTAAAAATTCAGATGAAGAGGGAAAACAAAAATTAAATGAATCGTATGATTTGCATTTGAAAGAAAAGGAACTGTCGCGTAAAGAAAAAGAAGATGACAAGAATAATTCTGCAAGTGGTACATATGTTGCTGTCTACGATCTGCAGGCAGTAATGCCGGTACCAAGAGGACAAATTTCATCCTTTTACTATAAGAGCAAATTAAATTGCTACAATTTTACTATCAGCGACTTACATGCCAAGAACGTTATGTGCTATTTTTGGAACGAGACCGAAGGGAACCGTGGTGCTACAGAAATCGGCAGTTGTGTTCTTCATTATCTTAAAGCCTTGGCAGAAAATGAAAGTATTGAAAATAAAGATGTCATATTCTATTCAGACAACTGCTGCGGGCAGCAGAAGAACAAATATTTAGTTGCTGCTTACTCTTATGCTGTAAGCAAATGGAATATTCGAAGTATAACACACAAGTTCCTTATACATGGTCACTCGCAAAACGAAGGTGATAATGTTCACAGTGTAATAGAAAAGCAGATAAAAAGGCATCTAAAATCTGGTCCGATATATACCCCAGACCAATACAGTACTCTCATAAGAACGGCAAGAAAGAACGGTCCCCCATACCGTGTCACTGAATGTAACTATGACGATTTTTATGACCTAAAAAATTTGCAAGAGCAGCTGGGTAATAATTTTAACATAGACACTGATAAAGCAAAAGTCAAATGGAATGATATTAAGTGTATTAAAGTAGAAAAAGAATACTACGGCACATTTTTTTCAAAACTTCTTACGCAGATGTTTGCTACAAGAAGGTTAATATTATGTCTAAAGTAAGTAAAACCAGATCACAGACAAATTTAGAAACGCTCAGATTAACTCAGGCTTACTCAAAGAGGATTCCTTTAGCTGATAACAAGAAGAAAGACTTGCAAGAACTTATAAATAAGAATATAATACCAAAGTTCCATTACAATTCCTTCTTTAAAAATATTCTTGAACTAAGTTAAATTACAGATTCTTTAGAAACTTAGATTATAAGTGTTAAATAAAATGATTTGTTACTTTTGAGACAAAAACGAGATTTTGTGTTTTAGTTAAAACTGCGTTTTTTTGTTAATGCTCTGCATTTTATTATTAATACCAAATATATTTGGAAGTTTTGATATTTTTGTATACGTTTTAAATAAATAAAACTTATAATTTGGAAAATTGCATTTTTGTTCACTCTTTCCAATAATTATTGTTACACTTATATCAAAATCACGTTACAACTCAAAATTATAATAATCTCAAAATGATATAAATGTATTATCAAAAGTGTCCTAATATTATCTTTTTTACCCAAAACAACAACAAAAGTGTCACAATTCAAAATAATTAAGTCATTCGTATTTTTACATATCATAAAAAATGTCATAACTAAGAAAGTTGTTATTTATTAAAAATTATTGTTAAAATTCAGTGAAAGTTTGTCTTTTCATCTTTTACTTGCCGCGGTCGATTTACTACTTTAGTTAAAAAAGTTAAAAAATCTTTGCAAAATCAAAAATTAGTTTTTCCCTTTTTCTCAAAAATTAACTTTTTGACTTGTGTCACTTTTGTAGCAAGGGTGCGATATGTCTTGACGTGTCAAAACCTGCACATTTAATATGGTAATTTGTGGTAATAGCATAATCTAATCTAAGTTGATTAGTAAACACGCCTTGTACTAATCATAATTTAAACATAAATATAGATGAATATTGCGGTTTCCGGTCAACTAGCTCTGAAGATTCTGGCGCCCGACATTTTATTCAAATATTCTATAAATATTTTATTATTTACATAATTAAGCTTGTATCACTTCCTGTTGTCCATTTAAAATTATTTAAGAATTAATTTTAAACACCAAACCTTGATAAGTCCATATTATTACAAATTAAATTTATTCAATACAGTTATCACCTAAAATATTATTTAATGTTTACATAACGTATGTCCTAAAAGTTTTGGCACACAATATTTATTGGTTTTAACGAAGAAGCTGCGCTTGAGAATATTTGGGGCACTTACGTCTCTTTCGATATTTATGACCATTCCTCCTCAATTCCAACGATATCGTACTTTTAAAAGATCTGTATTGCCTAGCCAGTCTCCTCGTTGACATTCCAATCTGGTTTTTGCTCTTCTCACCAATCTCTCTGACCTCTGTGCGGTAAATGCACGGGGTCTTCCACTTTTGGGAGATTCAGACATGGTATTCCCTGCTCGCACTCCGCTATTGTTCTATAAATGGTTCTGCGTGAAATGTTTTCATTCTGGAATATTCGCCAGATTTCAGGTTTGGGTATCCGCCCAACTAACTTGTAGATACTTTTTCTTATTTCTAATTTATACATCTTAAAGCGAAAACTTCTAAATAAATAAGTCTCAACTGACAGTAAATAAAGTAAATAAACTTTTGTTTTCAAAGGCAACTTGATATTATTTTGTTTTTGTTAAAATTAAAGACAATGAGTTTTGTGCCAAAACTTTTAGGACATACGTTAAATTATAAAATTTAATTATTAGAAACTTAGAACTTAAACCCTATTACAAACAAAATACCTCTGCAACACTCCAATAATTTTGGACGGAAATATCTCTTTTACCTGCACGCCTGTAAGGTTACGTTTATATCATAGGTAAATGGGGCGCCAGCCCTTCCCGAGAGGGAATATATGTCTTTCTTGAAAAGCTTAAGGAATATCAGATTGATACATACATCAAAATACAAAGTTTACATTTGACTAAGAAACTTAAAGATAAAAATGCAATAAATGTTTCGTAATTAAAAATGTTTTTAAAAATAGACCAACATTTTATTTCGATACCTTTACTTTAAAGAAAACATTTGCGCCCATTTACCTTTACGATTTTATGGACCCCAAGATCCCCGCGCCCCATTTACCTATTCAATAAAACTTTAGTGAAGGCCTTGCGCCCCGTTTACCACCGCCGATAATTTTATTTTTGCTATTGTAGGTCCTTACATGGCTTCTGGTCTGAGGAATTCTCCAAAATAATTCCTTCACTCATGGGCGTAGCAAGGATTTTGTTTAGGGGGGAGGGGCCAGGCAGAAGAAAAGTAGTTATATAGCGGATGTTTCTCAAAGGTGGTTCCCCGTTATATTTATTTGTTTTTAACTTCTCCATACTGGGTAAAATTTTTAAAAGAATGGTCATAACTTCTGTAACAGATGATACATTATTAATTTATTAAGTGGTTTGAAATCAAGTGCTGTCTTGAGTCACCCTCGTAATATATTTATTATACGGGGTTTTCCTTATTCCTGTAAAAAAATTAAGGGATATTCCCGAACTAATGCTTTAAAGAAATGCTTGTATAAATATAGGTCCGAAAATGCAATGTTTCTAAGATACAGGGTAGCAAACTTTAAATAAAAACTTCAAATTTTTATCACCATTATCCAATTTATTAAATTTTGAGAGTGCACCTGAACAAAAAAAAATGTACGACACTGGCTTTTGTTCCTTTTTTTATATTCGTTAGAAAAATCAAAAATACAGCTTTTTTCCGGACCATTAAACATGCAGAAATATTTTTTTAAATATTTTTACTTAAAATTATGTAGCAGCACCAACAAATGTTAAAAGAAAACAATAAAAACATTTAAACTAACAAATTTTACCAAATAAAGTGTCTTTAAAATTAGTCCCATGTTTCTTGGGTTGTTTAGCGATATGCAATGAAGAGTTTTTTTAACGAATTAGGAAATAAAATATAAATTTATTAGGCCAATTAAAATAAAATATAAAAAATAAAAGAGAGTGGTATATATTTTTTTGTTAGAAATATTCGTTTACAAGCCGCTCAAAACGCCACTAGACTTTTAAAGAGAGAAATTTATTTATTGTAGCGTAGTTCTTAAATCCACGTACAAATTTAACATCTACAAAACAGTTATACATTTTGTCCATGGCTAGGGAGGAGCAGCTGCCCCCCTTGCCGGTACCTGGTGATGCTCATGCCTTCACTTGCGGTTCCCAAGAGAGAAACTCGTAGTGCCGCATAGATGCATTCCTATACTGTCCAACTGGACAGGCCCCGAACTTTCCACTTTGTAAGTTTATCCCTAGAGTTTCAGAATGTGAAACCTGCTGCCCGCGGAGGTCTTTCCTTCCCCCAAATTTTCAAGTATTGAAGTCCCGTGTCAACAAACTCTTTCTTACCTCGCTCCGGGGTACGCTAGACTCAGAGATATGTTAAATATGGTTTATGCAGTATGGTTTTTACACTACTCCAGGATCAGAATTTGTCCTCCCGGACACAATTTTATGTCAAACAAAAAAAAATTAAAAAAACGCAATTTTTAGGCTTTTCTGCAATTTCTAAAGTAAAACTCGTAGATTTGTGTTCAAGGAATAAAAATACACCAAGAAATGTATGTACAGGATGAGCTAATTAATGGTACACTGAAAAGCCACAGGTTTCTTATGCAAAAGTATTAAGATTTAGCCAAGCATACCTATATCCATAAGATGATAATAAGGAAGATACAGGGTGTTTAAGTGAAAAAGAATATATCTTGATAATATACAGGGTGATTCAAAAATCGATCACAAAACTTAAGGGGGTAATTCTACTTGACAAAATAAGGGTAGAACTTTACATCAATTTTTTTCAAAATGTCATTTGTTTTCGAGTTATAAGCCGTCAAAGTTCAATTTTTATTTTGTTTTTTTCGCCATATGCCATTTATTTTTTAACCAATCCAGTTGATATTTGGCACACAAATCGAGCTTTGCAAATTCTAAAATTTAAAAACAAAAGTACTTTTTTAAATACCACCAGAGGGCACTATACTTAAAGCTTAAAATTTATTTACATCATAACTTTTTATTTATAAATAGAATTTGTCCGAGCAACTTTTAAACTGTTTTGTAGATATACGCGTTTAAGTTGTTTACTGAAACCGGAAAATACCTTTAAAACATATTATTTTCCATAACGAGAATTGCCCTATTATAAACGAATAATTTAATATATTCTTCTATATATAATATACCTTTTGGTTGCACTAGACCACTTAAATGCAAATATCTTGAAAACGGTTGCTCGGAGCCATCTTTCAAAGTATATCTAGAAAACTGTTGTTAAATTAATGTCAGAAATGACGTTTACAAGCCATTACATAACCATCAATTTTTCCTAAACAAAAGCCTTCAATAGAAATAAGGGCTTTGCTCTCCATAGACAAGAAACTTCGTTAGTAAACTGTATTATTATTTTAACAATTAATCAATATAGGGTGGTCAGAAATAATCGTTAAAAATTATATTGACAAAAACCTTAAAAGTCAATTTTTACAAATAAAAATCTCTATATTTTATTATCTTAACATATTAAGCATTATAAATAAGGACAAATGGACCAAAAATTTTTGAATTTTAAAACAAAATTTTGGAAAATAAGAAATAATAAATACAAAATTTTACTTCAACCGGTATTATACAGGGCGAGTTATAACTAAAAATATGAAAAATGCCCAGAAACTAACTACTTTTATTTTTAAAAATATGTACAAGTAAATGTTGAAGAGAATAAAATTGAATTTTATGTCACAATTGGAAGTTATAGCATGAGAGTAAAAAATGTAATTGTCAATTTTTTACATTACGCATTACAACTTAAATAATGGGTAAGAGGGAGCAAAAGTTAAAATAAAATTTAGTAATTTATTTTTTGTTTTAATTCGCTGCCCTAGGCCAAGTATTTTAAAAACTGTTAATGCATAATGTAAAAATTGCCAAATTTTTTTACTTTAATTCTTTGACCTTAAATTTTTACATAAAATTTAATTCTCTACAACATTTACTTATAAAATTTTTGTTCTATATTTAAAAATAAAGGTACTTTAATCCTGGTCATTTTTTTATATTTTTAGTTATACCTCGCCCTGTATATAACCAATCGAAGTAAAATTTTGTATTTATCAGTTTTGGATCATGCGTCTAGCTTTCACGTAAGAACGTTAAAAAATTCCAAAATTTATGGTCCATTTGTAATCATTTATCACCTATTCTGTGTGACACACTGTATTTTTATACCAAAAATGCATAGTTTTCGAAAAAGGGACAATTGATATTATTAAGGACAAAAAATGTAAAAAAAAAAATTATCATAGAAAATATTTATATAATAGCTATTTATGTATCAAGGGCGTTACTAGGGCTATAATGCCCTGAAAGTCGAAATAGCCCGAGGGCTAGATTTCGACCTGATGGGCATTATAGTCCAGTAAAACCCGTGGTGCATACAATGCTTTTATGTTTTACCCAAAAAGAGTTTTTCAATGACTAATTACATTATTTATTCGCAATATAAAAATAAGTTGCACCTGTACCTGTATACGTAAGTAGATAATGACTGGTGTTAAGTTTGACTTTGATGTTTCTATCAGTTAGTCAGTTGGCATTTTTTATTTAACAATTTGCTCAAAATGAAAGAAAGTCCACAAAATATAAGAGAAAAGGCCATAAAAGCGACCGAAAATCTTTTACTAGTTAAATCAAGGCAACAGTATGATCGGGAGTATGGCATATTTGGTATTTGGAATGATGCGAACGCAATTCTTCAAATAACCGAAACCGTTTTAATGGCATATTTTCAGGAACTGGTAAGTTATTGATTTTATTTTAATACATATGTTTGTATAAACTTGATCCTTATTGTGAGAGAAATAAAATTGGATAAGCAATAAAATTTCCATATTAGCGCATTAGGGCATTATAAGCGGGCATTATCATAATGCCCGCTTATAATGCCCTAGGTGTGATAGCAGGTATTATTGCTACCATAACATATTCCGTTTCTAAGGTATTACAGATCAATAATAGATGGGTAAAACATAAATTAATTATTTTATTTTCTTTTAGAATAAAGAGTTTCTTTAGAAATGCATCATGAAAAGCAATAATTTTCAACTGGCAACACTGGTACGGGCGGCAAGACATACAATAAGAAATCATTTATAACATCACGAAGATACTATATCATTACGAATAGGTAGGTAGTCATTTTTTATTAAGGTCTCAGCCTATAATTAAGGATCCCAAGTAAAGTTCAGTCACATTTTACAAGGCCTGATGACCTTCGGTGATCTTGAACAAATCCGGTGTAATAGTGCTGGTCTATATTAGGAAATGACATGAAGAGAACGTTTTATGTCTTAACTACTACAGTGCTACGAAAAGAAGTACATGATTTTAATGATATGAAAGCTTTTAAATATACCGGGTGCTCACGAAGTTACTTTCTGACTGCCATTTTTTTATATTTTTATTAACGACATCAATAATTATTTAACTTTTTTCACACAATTAAGTACTACACAAGCTTTTTATAAATATTTACCACTGTGGGTTTATTTTTATAAATATTGGTAATAGTTCGAATATAGCGGTTTTCGCTATTATAAGATATTTTTGAAAAATTCTTTTTCACGGCGTTTCTATAGGTCGATTATGACACAAATCTGTGTGCGCGTTTTCCAAAATCCATTTCTATAATTTATTATTAATAATAACATATTTACGGGACAGTGGAGTGAACAGGGGTGCTGGGTGTGGACGAAACAGTAGAAATCCTACATTAAACGCCCAAAAACAGTATTTCACAGTACACACCGCACTTTCTGTTTACAAAAATGTCAAAAAATTGTTTAAAAAAATTTAAAATGAATAATAGAACAACAATCCCGCCATGGCTGTCACTGCATAAAAAAGAAGAGTTTGCAATAGAACTGTAAATGTCTTGCAATGTTGCCAAATAAAGTGAGAAAGTGTCAATAGCTTAAAAAAAGGAAGTTACAAGACAAAATTCATATGAAAAATTAAGTTATTCCTTCTTCCTATTATAATTTGTAGAGAAAAAAGGAAAATACTTAAACATAAAGAAGGAGGCATTTCTACAAAAAATACCATTGTTTCTCATGGAAATGGTGGATAATCCCCGAAATAGCCTTGGTGTTAATTCTTCATAAGAAGTTTGGCAACGCTGCTTCTATCAAGACTGTCATTTTCATAATGACGAACTTCATGTTATCAGCTGACCAAAATGAATGCGCCTATTTTCCTTCTTTAATTAATGGCGGACGAGATATCTCATATGTGTGGGATAGTTTTTCGAAAAATTTAATACTTTTCAAAATTAATTTACATGTTTCATATTGCCCCGAGTGCAGGATATAAATGTTTTCTTGTGTTTGACGTTGGATTTATAATGTTTTGTCCCCACCCAGCACCCCTGTTCATTCCACCGTCCCGTAAATATGTTTTTATTAATAATAAATTATAGAAATGGATTTTGGAAAACGCGCACACAGATTTGTGTCATAATCGACCCATAGAAACGCCCTGAAAAATAATTTTCAAAAATCTCTTATAATATGGAAAACCGCTATATCGAACTATTACCTAAATATTTTATAAATAAATTTTAAATATTAATACCTGTAATTCCAATAACACTCTAATTAATACCACGCCTAAAATGGAATTTAGACTACTTATGATCCGATATCTCAAAAACCTATTATTATTTTTCTATTTTTTTAACATTTGAATCTATTGTTTAAATATTAAAACAATACCTGCATGATCTTATCTGTTTATGAGGCACTGCAAAAATTAAATACTTCTAAGCTGTTTATCATTTTAAGATGTTTACACAAAATTTGTTGATGACGCGAATCATCCAGAAAAAAAACTTGTGGTGAGTCGGATAAATAAACTATTTCGATGAGAAATACACAAAACATTGGCGGGGAAACGTAAAAAAGTTTTTTGTAGAAAAAATAAACAGGAAGCCACGTTTCACCTCGTTTAAGATCGGGGGTGGCCGAACATGCTTGGTCAAAATATCGCCACATACAGTGGTCGGAAGCCAAATATGTGGCAGCCGTTGCTAAACCGTGAAAAATCGGTAAAGCTTTGTTAAACAACGGATAGTATACAGATTCAGTTAAATAACATAACGTATAGGCAATGTGAGGAAAAAAGACAATCTAACTAAATCCCGGCATGTAAACATGCGTGACTAATAGTGCTTGTTTTGTTATTCTATTGCTTGCCGATGAACCAAACAGCGTTGTTCATATTGTATAAGTCGTAGTTTCGTACAAGAAGTTATAGTTATCACTTAAAAACGGTTGGAGATAAGACACTATCCGAAAAGTCGTAAATCAGTTACAAATAGAAGACAATGGAATTTCAAGAAGGTAGTATTTGTTTTTGCTCCTCAACACAAAAAAGCCTATTTTTCCTTCGTTTTGTCTGAATGCAAAGTCGATTGATGAGATAAGGTCACGACATTCGCCATATTGGCTAGCGCGGCTGTGACGTCAAGTCGGGCCATTTTCGGCCATGTTTGATTTTAGGCAGATCAGTGGCGTAGAATTAAGGAGAAAACAAAAAATAACTGTTTTAACAAAATTTATTGGATTATTTTAATAGGCATAACCTAAAACAAAAACATAAATGTGGTTTAAATATTGAAAATTAAAAATTATCAAAGCGACGACAGGACGATGAGGTACCTGGCAGAGCAAAACATTTTCCATGGTTCCGTAAGTCAAAAATCATTTTAATTTGTATACAAGGTGTCCGCTAATGAATGGTACACAGAAAAACCACAGATTCCTTATGCCAAAATATTAAGATTTAACCAAGCATACCTAATATCCAAAAGTTTATAATAAGGATGATACGGGGGTGTCATAGTAAAAAGAAAAAGTAAATTTATTTCGATAATTGTTCCCCCTTTTTAAATATCTTAATAAAACGGTATCTCAGGGTTTTTAAACATTAGCTTTTCAGATCGAATATTAATTTGTGTGTAAAC
>JACEGR010012554.1:0-11223 GCA_014170235.1 Listronotus bonariensis | reverse complement strand
GCGGTTACATTGGATAAGAATTCGAAAAATTGTTCGCACGAACTCGTAAGAAAATCCTCTGAAGCGAACAAACTGATTTGTTAACATGCTTGTGGTTATATTGCTTACGATCAATTGTTACAAATTCGTGCGTGTTTTGAATACAACCAAAATATTTTGTTTTTTTGATAGGTATTTGTACGAATAACTTGCATTTTGTTAATTATATTTTGAGGTTTTAAGGAGAACATGATGGATTGCGATATACTAATAACTTTAGTACACGAAAAAAGATCTTTATGGGATCAAAAAAGCAAACAATATCATAACAGAGAGTTAAACAAGAAATTATGGAAAGAAATAGCAGTTGAAATGAAAGTCGGAGGTAAATATTCCTGTTTTAATATTTATTTAAGAATAATTTTATAAAACAAATTTATTTTTATGTTTGGTAGATAAAAAATAGTTGTCAACCCATTTGCTTCTATTTTTTTTCAGTAGAAAATATTTCAGTATTGGTGAAGTTTCAAAAATATACAACTCTGATACCTATATACTCCATATTCATATTATGGTCGTACTGTTAATAAACTGATCCAGTCCCATATAACATTTTTGCCGGCGTTGTACATTTAATTTACTGGCATTGCCAACACTCTTTAATGGCAAGGCATTGGCAAAAAGGTATCAAAAAGACGCGAAAGTGGGCAATTGGCCGTTATTGGGCCACGTGTTGCAGATAAAGTGATGGCATCCGTCATTAATAAGTTATTGGCAAAAAATGCGTTTAAGATGATGGCATCCATCATTAATAAGTTATTGGCAAAAAGATAACAAAAGACACGAAAGTGGTCAAATGCAGATACTCCCAAGCAGCAAGCTGACGTCTTATTGACGAAAATTGTCGCATATACTTTTTTTTAAAAGCTAAAATGATGCGATATTTGATTTGAAAATTAAAATAGGAAAAAACTCCTTACTGCATGCAATTTCCTTGCAATGCAAAGTAGCATCTCTCGGAACACTGTCCAACTTGGAGGTGCAGATTTTTACACTAGCCGAAGATATTTCTTTCAAAGCTAAGTGAGATCACCTACCGCAGACCGCTCTCGAATTATTTTTGTCTAATGGGTACGGTTTAGACGATAAAAAGCGAAGATATTGCAGAAACGTAGTAGTTTATTGTCCATTTCGCCATCTATCGGTATGTCAAAAAACTATTAAATATATATAATATTTTTTTATCAACACGTCTTTAAAACTTTTAATAAAGTTTTAAACAAAATGTTTACAGCTCCTAACAGTCTACTTGAATATCTTGCCTTCTCGACTAGCCATCACCAATTAATCACACAACACACATTTATTAGGTAATGAATACATTTAATTATGTCTATTAAAAACTCTTTTCATTAAAAAGAAACTAAAAAGCTAGAAAACTACGTAGAAAACAAATGTACAAAGCGGTCACCTTCGGTCGAAATTAACGTATTTTACCATCATTTTATTTTTATTCGCTTCAAAATACATAATAAACATTTTGTTTGACCTAATTTTTATTTGCATGATTTTTAACAATAAAATGTTATGAAAATGCCATTTTCTTTAAATTATGTAAAAAACATAAAATAATGTTGTTTAGCTGCCATTATAAATAAAACAGATCAAAAAAATTGCTTTAATGTTAGTTAAATACCAATGTTAATAATATGGTTTAAAAAGTATGAATATGCGTTGAAGGTTTGCCTTCAAAAATCCAATATTTATTTGCCTGCAACAAAAACGCGTGCTTTATTTAATCAGGATTGGTATGTCGCCATTTTTGTATGCTAGCCGGCAATTCGCCTGCATGTAAAATTTATTGGCAATTAAGTGTTTATTTAGGGTTGACTTTTTAATGCGTATAAGATGTTGGCATAATATTGCCACCAATTGCCAATGCTTAACCATCAATGCCAATATGAAAAATGTACATTGCCGGCAAATAGTGTTTGCTGGGGTGTAACAAGTGAGGACAAATTTTCGTAAGAATTCTTATCCAATGTAACCGCAGCCTAATACTAGTTGTCATTACACACAACGTCACATTCGGATGCATTATATTATTGACTACACAGAAAGTAAAAAAACTTTTGTTTAATTCCTTTCTTTTTTTTTTAAGTAGGTGGCCTTATCCCCCAAGCTTACACTACTGGTTATATCATAAAAGTCACTTTCATGATACTTTTATACATAGTTATTAGGTATGTTTTACCTTTTTCCCATTCTACTATAATTGCTCTTTTCATATGATTGGTTATACTTGTAACTTGTATTTTGGCATCTTTGTCATTTATTTGAATACCTCCAAAATCCAGATAAGCTGAATTTAAGGAAAATGGAAGAAAAGTATTTATGAAACTGTCGCTTAGGTAAGCGCCAAATCCATACATCTGGTCAATAGGGAAATTATAATATTTCAGACCTGATTCAATGTCTTGAAATTTGTCGCCACAAAAGCCAATGACGTCTAAGGCTAGTGGCTCCTGTACAAAAACAAAATCGGTTTAGATTGTAGGCAAAATATTATTATGAAGACAGGTATACAGGGTGTCTCACGGTCGATGGTACTTTAGACGTTTACAAAAAGAGGACATTGGATTTTCTTGAAAATTTGTCAAAATAGTTAATGGCTTGTAATCTAAAGATCTAAAATATTTTTAACGATTTATATATTATATGAATACCAAAAAGTGGTACAACTTTGATATTTCAAATGGAGAATCCTATATATTTTTATATTTTTAGATCGCCACTATTTTTTAAATTTTGCCTGATATTATTCTATACCTATCTCTAACGGTTTTCGAGTAAATAATTATTTTCAATATTTTTGGTTCAAAACATGTTCTTAAATAAAAAGCTTTTATTACTCTATCTGCATTTGTAGGCACTTGAAATTAAGGGGTAGCATCTCAATGTCATCTACAATAATGGATATAAAAATGTTAAACGTCATTTTTTAAAATGGAACACCCTGCATATTATCAAAGAATCTGAAGGACCCTAAAAAGCATTTTCAAATGATATATTATGTTCCAATACCTAAATACTATGGTTCCGGAGATAAAAGCAAGTTTTTTTCAAAATTAAAATTTAACATAATAAGTATTTAGCAAATATAGCCATGGAATGTCATTATACACCAACTGTCAAATAATTATATTGTCATTTTTAGTCATGACATTTCATGGCTATCTTTGATAAATACTTATTATGTTAAAATTTTAATTTTGAAAAAAACTTGCTTTTATCTCCAGAACCATAGCATTTAGGTATAGAAACATATATATTATTTTTAAAAGACTTTTAAATGATTCTTTAAATTCTTTAATAATATACAGCGTATTTCATTAAAAAAAAATGACTTTTTAACATTTTTCTAGGTAAAATTACGAATTTTAATCGATACTGTATAATTCAAAACAAATTTCTTCACCCAAAATCAATGAAGAGGATATTTAGATCCTACATCTAAAATTTCAAGTGTTTACGAATGCAAATAGAGTATAAACACTTTTTATTTAAAGTCATGTTTTGATCAAAAAATATTGAAAATAATTTATTTACTTAAAAACCGTTAAAGATGGGTATGTGATAATATTAGGCAAAAATATTTATAAAATAGTGACAGATCCAAAAATACCAAAACACAGCCACAATCCATTACCTATGTTGCTAAATTTTCAAAAAATGTAATATCTGTTTTGCGTAAACGTTTAAGGTACCATCGACCGTGAAACACCCTGTATAAAAGCTTTAATCTTGTAGACAATCTTTAAAAAAAACCCGTATTCACATACTAGTGCCTAGGCCAGTAATGAAAAGGACTTTATGATAAAAACCCTTTTAGGGGAGTTCTTTTTGACGAGTGCACAACGAATATTTATATTGCCATATATGAAAGCGGCGCTTTAACGCAGTCTGTCAATGTCAAATGTTTCGGGTGTCGGACTCGGCAAATGCGTAACTTTTTTTTGTCGGACAAGTTTATCACAATGTTTTATATGCAATTTTTAAACATTACTTTAAAAATGGTAAGGGTAATAGTCCTAAAACCATAGGGCTCAAACACATATTTCGGATATCGGACTAAGCGGGTTTTGGGACTGTAACCCTTACGATTTTTAAAAATTGCATGTAAAACATTCTGGTAAACTTGTCCGACAAAAAGAAGTGCGTTCGCCCAGTCCGACACCCCAGATATTTGCCATTGATAGGCTAGGTTAAAGTGCTTCTTCCATATATGGCGGTATGAATATTTGTGGTAGACTCTTCAAAAGGAACCCCCTAAAAGGATTTATATCATAAAGTCCAGTTCATTTCTAATGCAAGCACTATACGTATTTGAATGGCGGATTTGTCCGACAGAGAGATTCAGCATTCATATATTATAGCTTAGCAATGCTATTTGGCAATAAAGCTTTTTGAAGGTAAAAAAACGCATAAGACTCGTGAATACATTTTTTGTAAATTTAAAATTCGTTTAATTTTTCATAACAATTTGGTCAACAACTTGTTCATTTTGGGAAAAATACTTCAAATTAGAAGTCATAATAACACTCTGACAGAAGAGTATTTAGGTAAAACGTACGTGTTTTTCTCACTTTTACTTTTGATGGATATATCTCATTTTGCATCTTGACATCCCACAATAAGTATCTATATTTATAACACCGCCTTCCCCTCTCCCCCACCCCGTCCCTGTAAGTAAAACTAATTAAAACAAAAATAATAACGTATTTTTAAGTTTTAAAAAGTAAACAAAGTTAAAGTACCTATTTTGTTCTTGTAATAATTAAATATGAAATAGTATCCCTAATCAGAGACAAGAATGAGACGAGCAACTAAATGTAAATAAATTATCCGAGAGAGAGAGTGCTAGCCTTCCTTGTCTGTCTTCAAGGAAGGCAAACGCAGATGGCGCGTGAGTCGACTTTATCGTTTGCCCGCCAAATTCAAATTATATAGCTGTGCTATTTTTGCCCTTAATGTTAGATACTTGTTTTTGTTTCCTATTAATATAAAATATTGGGGTTAAGTTCAATAATTACACACACCTTATTAAAAATGTCATTTATTTGGTTTTTATAAAGATTTTTCTTACAGATAACCATGTCAATATTACCTTAAATTATCTGTTGAAAAGCACAAATTTAATATATACACTGTGATCACTAATAAAAGTCAATATTCAAAGTCCAATTAAAGGTAAAAAACCACGAAACACACAATAAATCACAGAAAATGTAAACAAACTGTCCAAACAAATCGGCCATTGAAAAATATCAAACACAAATATCGATTAACATTTCGGCGTGACTGCCTGCGGCAACGTTTGTCAAGTTAAAAATATTCGATTCATGGTATATTTTCTTTCTCTTAATTAGATGTGAGCCAAAATAGGACATTAAAGTTTACATGCACAAATTGTAAACAACTTGGCAACCAGGGCAAAGCGATGATTGCTCCATCTACGATAGCCTGCCATGATGAAAGACAAAGACATATTTATTGGAATTTGCGTTAAACCAGAAAGAGATAAATACAATGGACAAATTGTTAGGACCAGTTACTCGTCTCATTGTTGTCTCTGCCCTAATATGGAATACCGGCATTTCTCTTAAGCGGAAACTCACACACGCAATTGGAGGGGTTTGTCTCTTTTTTATGCCCATTCGTGAGTAGAGGTGGTAACATGCCCTTTCGTCGATGTAGGTATTTAAAAAATCGTATTTATTGTACAAAAAGTTTACGAAATACTGTTTTTATATCTTTTAGAGATAGTTCAGATGTTCTGTTATGGGTTTTACCGGTATTTGATTCATATTTGATTCATCAATTTTAAGCGTTCAACCAATTATAACAGCGGTAATAATTGGTGACAACTTTGACGTATAATACATTGTTTAAACGTCAACATAACCAATTGATACGTACCGTTTTAAAATTGGTTGTATTACTTTCTTAAATAAAAAAATATAAAAATTAGTTTAAAGTCGTCCGAAAATCCAAATATGGACACATCATAGTAACTAATTATGGTCAAAGCACACTAGGCGCTCAGGTCTCGGTATGCTCACGGATCAGTCAAATATTTAACATGCTATTTAATTGTTATTCAAGGTCATTTATTTTAAAAGCACGTAAAATATTTGATCGAACCGTAAGCGTATCGAGACTTGAGCGCCTAGTGTGCTTTGACCTTTATGGACTGTTCCATATTTGGGTTTCTTGATCATTTAAAAAGCTTCTAATAGAGAAAGGAAAGGATCAAAAGAAAAGAATTAAGTCAAAAAAGGGCTGTTCGCCTATATAAATAATAAATAATCTTACGCTTACAGAGAGGTTTCTTTCTCTCGCTCATCGTCGGTCTGTGTTTTATAGGTACTTCTATGGCTTCTGCTCTGAGGAATTGTCCAGTATGTTCCTTCACTTACGGCGGTTCCCAATAGATAAACTCGTAGTGCCGCACGTATGCATCCCTATAAGTCCAACTGGACAGGCCCCGAACTGCCAACTTTTTTCGTTCTTTTATCCCTAGTGTTTCTAGATGGTGGAACCTGCTGCCCGCGGAGGTCTTTTCTTCTTCTCTCGTATTAAAGTCCGATGTCAACTCCCTCTTACCTCACTTAAGACACCCACAGCATTGGTGTGGGCTCTGGGCACAATAATTCCGCTGGACCAGAGCCTGACGCGTGGGTCTGTGATTTTTAAAATTATTTTTGTTGCTTTCTATGTTATACCAAAGTTTCCAAGGAGTTTTTTATTAGATTAGTTTAACTTTTAACGGTGTTTACAGTATTCCATATTTGGGATACCTATTCCATATTTAGCTACCTTCATCATTTTTAAGTTGTTTTTTTGATCTTAATTAACATTGATCAATGTTACTAAAAAATTTTACAAAAAAGGACAAATATATGATTGTTGCTCTTTATAAATGAAAAATCATATTCTCACCTAAAAGTTACTTCTTATTCGGACGCGATGCTATTATTTTAATTATATTGGCTGTAAATTTTGTGAAATTAATGTATGTCGCTCGGCTCGATGTTCGTTGTCTTGAACGACATATCTCTAGCCGAACATATCCGGCGAACACGCGGGTACAGATATACGGATGTGTTCTCCGGACATGCTTGCCAGACAAATCCGCCGTAAAAATATGTACAGAGGTTTTATATCCATTTTACCATATACTTTTAACTATAAACCAGAAGGATTAAAAATCCGTCCTGTATAAAAGTTTCATATTTTTCATCTATTATCTTATCTATTATCTTTTGAGAATAACAAAAGAAACAAATGAACATCAAAAACTTAAGAAAAATGGAACACCCTGTATATTATGCCACCATTAAAAAGGTATTTTAAAATACTTTACAAATATACCACATTTAATATATGTATATGGTCTTTAATAGTTCCGAAAATATGGCCATTTAAATCTGGGTATAATTTCCATTACATATACTGGGTGGGCCAACTTTTTATCTGTTGCGTCTATCTTTTTTATTTTTATAGGGCTAATAGGTAGATATGTTTTCTTTACGTTTGCTAATTTTGGTCAAATAGATTTAGACATGACTGGACTTACGGGACTTTTTTAAGTTACTGTATTTAAACTCGTTGCAAAAGAAATAGAATTTAGCTACAATTAAGCTAATCCGTTTTTCTTGTAGACAAACTATAGGAAATGAATTAGTAAAAGCGAATCCGTCAACAATAAGAGGATTTAGGAATTATAATTATTTTTGATAAATAATGCTCCCCATAAAGCATGAATTACTCAATTATAAAATAAAAAATTTTTATTATCCTTTGAAAATAAAAAATGTGAGGTTACTATGATTACTGAGTTGGATTCTGACTAAACTTAACAGGAAGTTAATTAAAAATAAACGTATTATCTTAATTGTAGATAAAAATTATTTTTTTGCAACCATGTTTAAGGCATCATTTTGGAAAAAGTCCCGTAAGTCCAGTCCTGTTTAAATCTATTTTACCAAAATTGACAAGCCTAGAGAGAAAACATCTACCTATTAGCCCTTTAAAAATAAAAAGATGAACGCAACAGATAAAAATTTATTATTAGTTAAAAAGTGTGCACGTTAAATTTAAATTTGGCCTACACAGTCTCATCTTAGTGCCGTAGGTAGGTATAATAGAAATTATATTATATTTTTAGTTTCAAATTGTCATATTTTGAAAACTAATAAAGATAGATAAATATTAAAAGTGGTCTTTTTGTAAAGCTTTTTAAAAGACCTTTTAATGGTGATATAAGATACAGGGTGTTCCATTTAAAAACAGTTTACCCTTTAATTTTTCTTTAGTTTTTGATGTTTATTTGATTCTTTTTTATGCTTAAAAGATAATAGATAAAAAAGTATGACATTTTTATACAGGAGGGTTTTCTATCCTTCTTAGTTATAGTTAAAAGTAAGTGGCAAAATATAAAGAAAACCCTGTACGTTGTGAGTAGGCCGCATATAAAATAAAATATAATATTTTTTCGAATTGCACAATTACCGCCTTTTTCTCGATTTAAACCATAGATAACACACAGTATAAAATTAGGTTTATATATATATATATATATATATATATATATATATATATATATATATATATATATATTCTGGAAATGCAAATTTTTATACAGTGTCCATCAGATAATGTACGCGAATGCGGAATTTTTATTACTCATTTCACAAAAAAACTGTTCTTAATAAAAGTTGCTTCTTCCTTTTAAATTTAAAGTACTGCCAAAATTAAAATATCTTCATTTGTATACCGGGGAGATACAAAAATATTAAAATGGCTCTAAAGTAAAGTACCCTTATTTCTGAGAATACATCCAAATATTATTTGAAAAGAGTATCTCAAATAAAAAGTAGGTGGATGGTAATTATTTGGGTACACGCCAAAAATTAAATTAAACGTACTAAAAACCAAAAAAAAATTAAAACAAGTAAAAAAATAATTAAAAACTTGTAGTCCATTAGCCAAACGCATAAAAGAACACAGATCATACATTAAAAACATAGAATTTCATAAATCAAAAATCTGCCAACACGCATTTAATAACAATCGTAGAATAAACTGGGATGCTTCGAGCATTTTAGCAAAGGAAACTTGTTCTAAAACCCCAAAATCAAAGAAAGTGCGTATATATTATTAAATAAAGATAATTGTGAAGCATCAATTTCAGTTAATTTATATAACACTTGGTTGCCTTTGCTTGATACTGAAGTATCTTCAGGAAGACTAAAAATTAACTAACTATTCACCTTTTTTGTAATATAAACAATAAATACACCAGCAACCAGTTACTATGACTATAACTAAACAAACATATTTAACATTTAATGTCAAAGAGATTTCAGAATATCCTAAAAAAGATTAAAATTTTAAACCTTAATAATAGTTAATGTTTATTTTTATTATTTGTATCCAATTTATCTTGACAACGGTGGCAGTTTGCCACCGAAACGTCGATTTTTAATTATCTTTTTACTTGTTTTAATTTTTTTTTAATTTTTGGTGTGTATCCAAATAATTACCATCCATTAAATGAATCTGCCGAACTACCGAACATTTCTTCAATGAAAAGTAGGTATCAAATATAAAGCCATAGCCACCTATCTTAAAACCATTTTTTTATATTTTTGCTATTATTGCTACCCTGCATTTAAGTAAAAACGATGCACTTTAATGTCAACCTTCTATTGGATATAATAGGTATGTAATGTAAAACTTCAGTTTCAATTAACGACATTTCAGAAAATAACTTATTAAAAATAAGTTCTAGAAAATGCTTATATTTTTGCGTCCAAATAGAAAAAACGTAGTTTTTAAAGAAAATGTATTAACAAATAATCCAAACAATAAAAATTCTGGGTTAAGGCTTTAATTTAAGTTTTTAGTTATTTTTAATGTTCGGGTTATTTGTTAATAATTTTTTTCAAATTTTACTATTTCTTTTTCTATATAGACATTAAAATATGAGTATTTTCTAGAACCTATTTTTAATAAGTTATTTTCTGATTTGTTGTTAATTGAAACTGAAGTTTTACATTACATACCTATTATATTCAATAAAAGGTTGACATTAAATTGCATCGTTTTATTTGAATACAGTGTAGCGCAAAAATAATAGCAACAATTAAAATAAAGATGGTTCTTGAGATAGACAACTGGGACTTCATATTTGACACCTACTTTTAATTTAGAATACTTTTTTCCAGTAATATTTAGATGTATTCTGAGAAATAAGGGTACTTTACTTAAGAACCATTTTTATATTTTTGTATCTCCCCGGTATAGAAATGAAGATATTTCAATTTTGGCAGTTGTATTTTGAGTTTGAAAGGAAGCAGTAACTTTTATCAAGAATATTTTTTTTGTGAAATGTGAAATAAGAAAAAATCCATTTGCGTCCATATATCTGATGGACACTGTATAGTGTGTCCACGGATATACTTAACTATACCTGTAAATTATTTCATTTTTAAAAATTAAAAAAAAGTTATTTTTAATGAAAATTTTTGCTTGATCTAAAATGCTAAAAGCTATAATAGAAATTACCCTATGA
The DNA here is from genome assembly GCA_014170235.1 of Listronotus bonariensis. Taxonomy (NCBI): domain Eukaryota; kingdom Metazoa; phylum Arthropoda; class Insecta; order Coleoptera; family Curculionidae; genus Listronotus; species Listronotus bonariensis. The sequence continues at coordinate 605 of JACEGR010012554.1, read as the reverse complement.
TATACAGGGTGCATGGAAATCGCGTTATTTTTATTTTAACAATGGTTAATCAAAAGGCATAAAAAGTCATTAAAAAGCTCCATTTATTTTTTTATTATCGCTAAAAGTTTTTTTTATATATAAATAATTGATTTGCCTTTTTATATGCATACAATATCAATTAAACGTAAAGTGTATGTAAGTAGTAAAACAAAGTAACGATTTATTCAACAAAAGTTCAAAGTTTAATTACTTTTTCATGGTATTTAAATAAGTACTTAAAAAATATTCATAACCGATTTATTTTTAATTTTCTAAAATAAGATTTTTGTAATTTGAATCTACCTGTTATAATTAAGTGATTTTTTTAACGCTTTTATTCTAAATATATATATATATATATATATATATATATATATATATATATATATATATATATATATATATATATATATATATATATTTTTTTTTTTTCTTCACTTTATTAAAAAAAAAAAATATGAACATTTTTAATTTTTTCAAGAAACCATAACCTATAGCAAAAAAAACTATTTTAAACTTTGGTTAAGTTTTTACCTGTTTTAATTAGGGTAGTCCTAAATAGTATATTAAATAACAAGTGTCTA
>JACEGR010012553.1:0-11224 GCA_014170235.1 Listronotus bonariensis | reverse complement strand
CTAGTTAATTCGTAAAAGAAATATTTTTATTATAGTCAAGGAGCTGGAAGCTACCTTGACTAACCTTAGAGCGCTACTTTGACTATGACTGATTTATTAAATTATTATTTTTACACATAGTAAGTAAGGTTTGTCGTTTTTACTGTTTTATATGCACATTAAGGTCGGGACACTCATAACCGCACCGAGCCCGATTTCACGGTGATTAGATTAGATTAGATTAGATTAAGAGGTGGATTGCATATCCTCTAACACTGCAACCTGCTCAGGTTTATTGTGTATCCTCCGTCCATAGGTTAGAGCACGCTATCCAAGCCGGTCTGTTTAATCAGACTCCACAAGCTTGAAACTGACCCCTTGGTATATCTTGCCATCTTTAGGTTTTTCTTCACCCAGCCTTGCAAACCGCAGACGACAAAGGGCTTCGCAGTAGCACCATACGTGTTCTGCGGTTTCTTCCTCCTCCTGGCAGAACCTACATAGGTTTTCTTCTGCCAGGCCCATAGTTTCCAGGTGTTTATTCAGTCTGCAATGACCTGTCAGTTGACCCACTATTATTCTTACTGCCTTCCGGTTATAATTGAGAAGGTCTTTTGTAAATTCTGGCGAGTAAGCCTTGATGAACACTTTCGCCTGACGCTGTCCTGGTGTTCTCATCCACCAGTCTTGTGATTCCCTCATAACCCATGATCTAATGGATGACCTTACCTGGCATGATGGAATACCACAGTAGGGCCTCGGGACCTACCATTGTCCTGCCAGCCCCCTCCTTTGCCAATTTATCAGCTTCTTCATTGCCTTCGTGGCCTTCGTGTCCTGGTACCCAGGCAATTCACGGTGATACAGGAAAGTGGGGGCAAATTAATTCTGAAAAATTTAAAAGCACTTTTCATACCCTTAAAAATATTGTTTTATGCATGTATATCTCTTTGTTTAAATAAAACAGATTTTTTACTTATTTCTTTTTCTTTTATCCAAATTTAAGTGAAGTAAAGATAAAAATCTGGCCACACATAACCGCACCGATGTCCCACGAGACCCGCACTGTACCGTGTCTCGAACGGTCTGAAACAGGTCCAGCAAATGAAATCATACGTCGATCGGATAGCACCAAGCGATGAATTTACGGGCCTCACCTTTTATTTTAGTTCATTACATATTAAAATTAAAAGTTTGTAGTTAAAGGTTAGTTGTTGTAAACAAACAATTGAGAAAAAAGTGATTTATTAAGTATTAAAAAGTGTAAAAATAATCTTTTATTACATCTTGTAAATAATATGTGAGTAAAACTTACGAATACATTGTTATTTTTGTTTTATAAGTTTTTTTTTAATAAACATTTCGAAAAATCAAATAAACTAATGTTTTTTACTTGTTAAAGTGCGGTACGGGGTATGTAAAAATAAATAAATTGGTTTAGGTACGAGGGTGCTACGTTAATAATGTTCTCCAATCTTTTAAAAAGTGTATAGAAGTTAGCTGCTATGCGTATCTCACTGTCAACAATGGATAGATGTACCTAAGTTGATTTGGTTTTTGCTTTTTCGGTGCTTTCTTCTTAGGCACAATAGCGCTAGAAGGTCACATTTGTTGAGATCACTACCGCAGATCAGTCTTTCGTCAATGCTAAATACATAATAAAATGATATCGGCACCAAGAGGCCGATATGTGTGAGAAGCAGTGTTATACGGCAACCTCACCGGCGCTGACATTGCCGGTGTGTATAAAAACGCCAAAGCAACAATTTATTAATTATTTGAAAACTGTTAAAAATAGATACCATCCGAAACATCGTGTATAAGTTAAAAATAAAGACAATTGAAGCCTAAGAAAGTAGTATTATTGAAAACATAACATTTTTTACCACCTTCAAAGAAATTTTTACTTTGTCTCAAATGCTAAAAGCTATAATAAAAATTGCCGTAGGATAAACAGGGTGGTTCAAAGTTGCGAAAATATTACTTATTTATTTATTTATTTATTAAGTATACGGGATTCCCCATTTTTACAATGACTATTACAATTATTGAAAAAAATAACTACAAAATTAAATTAAGCTACAATAAGATAACTAACAAATAACAGGTACATATAAGCAGATCAAAAATATTTATTTACAAATCACAAAAAACACACAGCTACAAGTAAAGTATTAATTTATTAAGGAACCATCTGATTGATCTTATATTTAAATTGAGACAATGTGCTGTTAAAAACATCCACTCGTGAACCAAAGGTGTTCAGCACACGAAGAGCTCTCTCCATCGGTGAGTGCATTTCATAGTTTGTGGTATGAGGGCGGATATAATATAAATTAAAATTCCGAAGATTACGACAGGGGACATTAAGTTGAACAAGTGATAGAAGGTCGGGACAGTTAATGAGGCCATTAGATAGCTTAAACACAAAACAGATATCATAAACTTGACGTCTATGCTGTAAAGTGTGTAGACTTAGCTTTCTCAGTAAACCAGAGCGGTGGTAATTCTCCATCCTTACTCCAGACTTGTATGCGGCAAACCGCAAAAATTTGTTCTGGACCCTCTCCAGCATATCAGAATGAACACCATACTGTGGTGACCATACCACAGTAGAATATTCCAAAATTGGCCTAACCAAAGAGCAGTACAAAAGTCTGGCGGTGGCAAGTGAGAATTCAGAGCAGCTTCTATGTACAAAACCAAGCATTCTCATACCCCTAAGACTAACCTTATTAATGTAGCTCCGCAAAGCTAAGATTTTCCGCAAACCAAACACCTAGATCTTTAATTTTGTTTACATTAGCCCAAGCTTTTATTATCTATGACGTAAGATGTATTAAATTTCTTCGTACCCCTAAAAAACTAATATAATTACATTTCCCAATGTTAAGTAGAAGATTACTTTGAAAATTTTAAAAAAATTAAAAATATGTTTTTGGAACTATCTAATTAAATAGCATAATAAAGTAATTACAAGTATATAATCATTTTTCTTTCTATTGGTTATGGTTTCTAGGGACGGTAATACCTACGCACTATTTTTACTAAATTAAACATTTTTTTCTACCAGTAATACTTAAAGAAAAAAATTGTACTTTCATACCACTGTATCGCAAAAAACAAAGGAAATCCCATAATAAAATTTAAAAATGGTATCTTATTTAAATTTAAAAACTTTAAATTGATTACTGAGAAACTAAATATTCAATAACATCATTGATATCAACACTGAATTTAGAGTATGGTTTTACCCTGCAGTATACCGAATTTTGTCCAGTTTAGTTTAAAATTTCTTTAAGATATATAAGCGTTTCCAAAATTTTTGGATACTGTATAATGCATAAAAATGTTCTATTTAAAAAAAAAAAGCAGAAAAATATCAGGTCCGATAAAAGTTTTGCAACCAAGTCAACACTGTACCAAACATTTTTATACACAAAAATGTACCTTTATACCTCGTAGGTTCAAGGGCGCTGATAGCTCCTAAACTATAAGCAATAAATTACTACTACCCATCGTAAGTTTAATGTTAAACTTTTTTTTCTGCCTAATTTTAAATTGGACCGTCAGTAAAGGTCAGATCCTAGGTCAAACTAAGCGTTTGTTTTATCTAACTTTACCACGGGATTTATGGATTTTAAAGCAGAGGCGTAATAACTTTATTTGCTGGGACGAAAGGAGGGGGAAGGTTAATGGAATGGACGCAGTATGTCTGAACTTGTTCTATTCCCATATAACATTTTATGCCGGCCATGTACATTTAATTTACTGGCATTGCCAACACTCTCTAATGGCAAGGCATTGGCAAAAAGGTATCAAAAAAAACGAAAGTTGGCAATTGGCCGTTATTGGGCCACGTGTTGCAAATAATGTGATGGCATCCGTCATTAATCAGTTATGATGAAAAAATGCGTTTTGAATGATGGCATCCATCAGTAATAAGTTATGCCAAAAAATGCGTTTAGGATGATGGCATCCATCATTAATAAGTTATTTGCAAAAAGACACGAAAGTGGGCAATTGGCTGTTATTGGGCCACATGTTGCAGATACTGTGATGGCATCCATCATTAATAAGTTATGATGAAAAAATACGTTTAGGATAATGGCATTTATCATTAAATAAGTATTGCAAGTTTTATAAGTTGAATATACCAAAAGATAAATAACATGCATATTTAGAATTTTGTATTCGAAAAAATGAGAAAAAAGGCAGGAAAACTTTATCATTACAAAAATTACATACTATACATTTTTATACAGTAACAATAAACCATAAAAAATTAAAGGTATGTAATAAAATGAAAAAAGATAGTAAATCAAAAGAAAACACTTTAAAATAGTAAGTATTCAAGGGACACTTAAACTTAATTTTCAGATCCAAAACATAGGGAGAAATATTTTAAAGGGGTTAAATGTCAAAAAAATAACTATTAAATATATATAATATTTTTTTATTAAAACGTCTTTAAAACTTTTAATAAGGCAACGTCATAATTTCATATCATTTTTTTTTGATAACTACAAACTTAAAACGTTTTAAACAAAATTTTTACAGCTCCTAACAGTCTACTTGAATAACTCGCCTTCTCGACTAGCCATCACCAATTAATCACACAACACACACTAAATAAGTAATGAATACACTTAATTATGTCTATTAAAAACTATTTTCTTTAAAAAAGAAACTAAAAGACTAGAAAACCACGTAGAAAACAATTGCACAAAGCAGTCAAACAAAAGCAATTTTTATTTATCTGTCAAAATAGTCAAATCTTGTATTTCAGCTAAGCGGGAAATTTGAATTTGTTACCTTCGGTCGAAATTAAACTGGCCAATTTTACCATCATTTTATTTTTATTCTCTTAAAAATACATAATAAACATTTTGTTTGATTTAATTTTTATTTGCATGATTTATAACAATAAAATGTTATGAAAAGGTCATTTTCTTTAAATTATAAAAAAACAGAAAATAATGTTGTTTAGCTGCCATTATAAATAAAACAGATCAAAAATATTGCTCTAATGTTAGTTAAATGCCAATGGTAATAGTATGGTTTGAAAAGTATGAATATGCGTTGAAGGTTTGCATTTAAAAATCCAATATTTATTTGCCTGCAACAAAAAGGCATGCTTTATTTAATCAGGATTATTATGCCGCCATTTTTTATTATTTTTTGTTTTCATGGCAACTACGATAAATTACGACGTACGTCATTCGGTATTAAAAAGATTATTTACCTACATGATAAAAGGTGGTTTTAAGAGAAAATAAAGTGTCGCAGTGTTTTACATCATTGGATTTAATTTGAAATACTGTATTTTAAAATATTATGATACATTATGGTTTCATTGTGCTTTCTGAGCTAGGGTAAAAAATAACTAAAAAAATAAAGTTAAAACACCTCTAGTAAAAAAGTTTAAAAAGATAAAATCAATTGTGTATTTTCTTTTTAAATAAGTAAAAGTATAAGGAGTGATTTAAGAAAGATCATGGCACTCTAAATAAAAAATAAAAATGTAATTTAAAAATAAAAATTATTTAAAATTTGTTTTAAAAATATTGTATTCCGACTACGAATATTCTTGAGAAACCTAACAAATATAGATTTTTAGTCATTTTCGGCGAAACCGGAAGTCATAAAAGCCTATCATATACACCCATGATTTAATGGTCATATTTTTAAAACTAATAAAAATAACTATATTAAATGTAGTATTTAAAGGTATTTAAAAGAACCTCTTATATAATATACAAGGTTATTTTAAATACACTTTTGTCGTAACCTGTATATCTTAAGAGATAACAAAAATCTGATAACTCCTTAACATAAGAGAAGGAAAAAGAACATGTGGAGATAGAAAAAGAAGGTTGATGGGACTTAGAATTTTGATAGCAATTTTTTCTCTTTGGTACTCAACCCCCTAACCCCCGCCCCATAAAAAGCTATACAGGGTGTCCAGGAAAATGTGGAAATCTCTCGCACATGTATGGAACAGATGAAAATAACATGATAAGTTCCTATAAAATTTTTCCGTTTAAGCCCCCTGCGGAGATATGATCCCCTAAAGGGGCAGCTAGAAATCGATTTTTCGTGAATAACTTTTAAAGCGCTCTGTATAATTTGATAATATTTTAGTACGATGCATACTAGTAAAGACCTCTTAAAATAGTGCCCTTGAAACTTATGTCGCTTCTTTAGTTTGCCAGGGACGGACTAGTTTTTGCACATTATTGATAATATTTTTACGCCCTGTATGGTGAAGACACAAAAAATATGTTTTTGGGTAGTTTAAACCTTTTGCTAAAAAAAGGGACTCTTGTTTGACATCGATAAAATGAGCCGTTTTCAAGTAAAAAATTATTTTAACAATAAGAGTTTATTTTTGTTTAATAATACAATATTTTATTTTCGATGTAATTTGTAATTTTTGATTCAGTATTGAAGTCCTCTCGTAGCAGGTCAGGCATTTATTACTTGTACTAATTATTACTCGAAAACGGCTCATTTTATCGATGTCAAACAAGAGTACCTTTTTTTAGCAAAAGGTTTAAACTACCCAAAAACATATTTTTTGTGTCTTCACCATACAGGGCGTAAAAATATTATCAATAATGTGCGAAAACTAATCCGTCCCTGGCAAACTAAAGAAGCGACATAAGTTTCAAGGACACTATTTTAAGAGGTCTTTACTAGTATGCATCGTACTAAAATATTATCAAATTATACAAAGCGCTTTAAAAGTTATTCACGAAAAATCGATTTCTAGCTGCCCCCTTTAGGGGATCATATCTCCGCAGGGGGCTTAAACGGAAAAATTTTATAGGAACTTGTCGTGTTATTTTCATCTGTTCCATACATGTGCGGGAGATTTCCACATTTTCCCGGACACCCTGTATATACGTGCGTGGAATAAAGATACTGGTATAAATTTAAAAAATAACTAGATTTCGACGGGTTTTAGACAGTTATTAGTGATTTAAATTAAGCGCCTCTGTCAAATGCTTTTTAAACCCTCCTAGTGCACTATGACATTTGTTTGACATATTTTGCTTAATGTTGTTGCCATTTTATTAAATATATTTTTTAAATATAATTAGAAGAAAGAACTGCAACAACAAAATTATAAAATAAAACGCATCCAGTCAGCCGGTGAGACAAATAACCCTAGAAGCGGTATTATTACCTGTAAAATTATTTGTGTTACGTCATGTGGTCGTTTACCAATGATACATTAAACACGCAACTTGCAACGTGCCACATAAGGTAAATTCGGCGCATTTACATTTACCACATAAAACCCATAGGACTACAGTAAAAAGCACATAAACCTGTAATTTCACTGGTTTTAAGCACCCAAAAGGGTCATTTAAAACTTCTTCATTGGGAGTCATGGTTAGTTCTGGTAAGTTAAATCTTTTTTTTAACTCCTAAATAAAGCGAATTAATAAAAAAAAAAAGATTTAACTGACCAGAACTAACCGTGATCCTCCAAAGTAACAGTTTTGCATGACTGTCTATAGCGCTTTAAACCAATTAGATACACGTGCTTGTGCTTTTTACTGTAGTCTGTCTAAAACTCGTCGAATTCGACAGGGTTTCGATCGCCGCCGCCGTTTCGAAAAGTGGCGGCACAATTTGAAGAAAGCGTCTGCGGGATGGCAGGGCATGCGCATACGCACTCCCAATGTCAAAATCGGCGGTATATTCAAAAACATTGAGTTATTGAGTAAATATACATAAAACATTAATAAAAAGTGTAAAATGTGGTTTATACTGAAATTTATTAATATTTTAATGACTAAATATTGGTAATTTAGTGCTAATGGTGTAATAAAATCTATTTGGTAGAAGACTATTTTTTTCTTAGATTATAATAGGTTAATGTGGAAAAATGTATAGGTATAAATTTTAGGGAAATGATAACTGAAAATAAAAATCTAAATAGAATTATTTCTTGAAAACTAAACTTTTATTGCGAGATTACTTATTTAGCATAAAAAATGGTACTAAATGTAAAAGAAGTGTATAATTTTAAGAAATATATGAAAATAGCATGCTCAAACTTACCAAGCAAATAAATTTTAGATTTATGTTGATCCTATTTAGTTAAAAGGTATTGTAGTCTATAAGTTAATATTACCTACTTATACTAAGAAAAGCGTAGTAGGATTTCAGTTTCCATAGGCCACTGTGCTTTGTCCATTTTATTCGATATCTACATACTTATTTTTTAGGTATAAGGAAGCAGATAAGATTGTAGGTTTTAATTAACAATGAAAATTTAAGTTTCCACATTACTGGATACTTATTTTGAAATAAAATACTTTTGTAAAAGAAGCTCAAAAATGCTCGTTATTGCAGAAAAAAATCCTAATCCTAAACATCTTTTTTCCACAAATTTTCAATATTGACAAAAATAAGTGTACTTTCCTCTTAACATAAATTTATATTTTTTAAGATATTTCATATACCTACCACTGAAAACAATTAATATCGAATGGTTAAATTTTTTCGTAAAATTAATAAAAAGTTTGCCTTATGGTACGAACTTAAGTAAACACACTCTATATCTTGGTTTGTACCTCAACTGGGTCAGTTATTAAGTTTTTTAAGTGTTTAGGCTTTAGGCCTTTTTATTTTTTCGCTTTAGTATAATTTTTATCACTATTAATACTTTTTAAACTGATCATTTGTCTGACTTTTACAGTTCAAGCAAATTTTTTAAATAGAGAGTGACGCACACAGAAATCCTCTATTGGTTCATTGTGCTTTTACCTCCAGCAAGATATTCATTAAATATATTTTACGGATGATATAAAATATTAATGTATATAATGTTTTATTACATAAATAAATCCTAGATAAAGTGTTAATTTGTTTTTATTCAAAAAAAACAACGTAAATAATTTTTAAAATAATTTATTAAAAAAATATAAATTTCCACAAATTTTGTTTCCATAATTTATATCTATAACACAGGTCACACGTAAAATCAAACCAAATAAAACACAAAACAAATATACAGCAACAACAATCACAAAACATCAGCCATATTGAACGTGTGAAAGTCAAGAGTTTTGACATTTATAACAGCCAATAGCAAACCAGAAAAACAACCTCCCATGCGCATGACGAGTAATCCCGCTGTGTTAAGTTAACCATCAAACCGGTGAAAGTTCGCAAGATATTTGGCTGATAGTATTGATTCAGACACAAAAATGTTACGTAAAAAGTGCGTACTGAAACAAAAATTTTTAAATAAATCCATATTTTTAACCAAGCACGTCCTTTTTACCAACGTTAAGCAAGAATAAAATAAAACTTTGACGAGCTCTTTTGGTTGCTAAACACAATCACCAGTCGCAGGTGTGTGCCATTTCTTAATTGGTGGGGGTAAATCAACTGTTCCTCTCCCCTTGTCCATTCTCTTTGGCTAAAACTGAACCAAAAATAATTAAAATCGGTCACAACACCCAGAAAGTTTAAGACTGAATTTGAACAAAATTTCGTTTTTCGGGATTGTTTGTCCAGTATAGTGTATTTCCACTTAAAGCTAAAAATATTTCAGATATTTGGATTTTATATTTTTCAGAACATGTTTTTAAAAGTTCTGCGTTTTATTGAAAAACCCTTTACAAGAATATACTTTTCAAATCTTACTTTTACGATAAAGGGTTTTAAGCTTATAGAAGTTTTTATAAAATAACTTAAATCACAGCATTAGAGACATTTTGCACCCCTTATTTTGCAATTCCGTTGTGGTTAACGTTATTCTGAGATTGCGCAGTAACGCAAACATGATCCGTTATCGTTATTAACCATACCGGACTCCTTTAATTACGGATGAATACCGAAGAGCTTATCGTTATCGTTATCGTTATTGTTAAACTGCGTGGTTTCCGGATTGTAGAAATTTTAATATCAATTATTTAAAAGGTTAAAATTTTAATGCCGTATTAATTAAAATATCATTTATACCTAGGCTCTAATTAGCGAAAAATCTATAGCAGTAATAAAAATCAAATAGTGTTAAGTAATTAAAACGGAGTTGCACTTTTACGGATAATCTAAATCAGTAATTAATTTAGATGTTACAATCTGGCACACTTGCTTTTTATTCTGCTACCAAGCCTAACCTTACTTTTTGTGTTTTGCTTATACTGTATTGTTTGCATCTACTTAAAAAACCAAATCAACAGAAGTGTTTGCATATATTTAAATATTGATTTATATCTTATGAAGAATAAAAGTAAATACTTATTTTTCGTTAACTTTAAAATGGGTAAACCACAGGCAAAAATAAGGTTATGTGTCGAAAGCGCAGAGGCAAGATATATTTCTTAAAAGAGGCTGCAAAATCTCTGTCTAAAACTGCTGCCGTAATCGTTATGTTTAATAACGATAACCATAAGGAGGCCAAAAACGTCTGTTATTTTAAAAGTGCAAAATGTCTCTATTATCTGGAAAAAGTAAATACTTTTATATAAGGTCTTTTAGATAGAGATACACTTTTAACAATCCAAATATCACAGTGGTATTCTTATATACCGGGTGGTTTGCATAATTTTTGCTGTTGAAAAAGAATAACTTGTTTTAAAAAGGTTTGTTTCAGCGATCTATTAACTTATATAGGCTATTACAGAATGTTGCAAAGACAATTAAGGGGTAGATTTTCACATCAAAAATTTAGAGAAAAGTTCATATACAAGGTGATCATTTTTAAGTCGGAACCATTGCTAACTTCTTTATTATTGGAGATACGAGGTCGGTTAAATTAGCAAAGTAGTAGCATTTTTTCCGCTGATTACCGTTATTAACATTGCAAAAATATACTTTATTTAAATAAAACACCCTGTAAATTATATCACTATTCAAAGATCCATTAAGGACCATTAAAAAAAGTCCTCATGTGTTATATCATAAAGTAACATACCTACGGATAAGAGAAACCATGCTAAAATTTTCGTACCGCTTTTGCGGCAGGCTCAGCGCTGCCTGGCGGCAGGCTTGTCATTTTTCCAGTTTACACTTTAAATGCGTCGGTCGAAGCCTCGGCTCGTGTAACATCAGCGGTGGGGAGACACGTAAGCTTACTGAAATGACTAACTGGCGGTATTTTAACGAGAAACGAATAAAATTATATTGGGAGTTTTCGCATGACCTGTCCTTAAATCGGCTAGTCCATGATAACTCTTATAATTTCCTTACTCTATGGTTATATACAATTTTTAATAGT
>JACEGR010012552.1:0-11225 GCA_014170235.1 Listronotus bonariensis | reverse complement strand
TTTTAAATGGAACATCCTGTATATTAGGGCATGGTATATATATATATATATATATATATATATATATATATATATATATATATATATATATATATATATATATAGAGAGAGAGAGAGAGTAGAATTACGTCTTAAACGGATCCCGCTACCGTTCCTTGATTTGAGAGTACCTTTTGACTGCGAGCGGCATTGCCACAATTCAAAATAGTCGAAGCGTTGCCGCTCACCGCTTAAATCAATATAGACAAAAACATTTAAGGGGCTTAGAACCACAGTGGTGTAAGTTAAAAGAGAAAAAAAATAGATATTTTTTTGTTAGTCCCTAAAGTTAAAAGAAATATGTTAAATATTGTTAAATTGAAACTAATTTTACCTAGTATGCGAGATCCATTTGTCTATTGTCAAACTATCACTTACACCGGTTTGGCAGATAATAAAAATGGCTTTAAAGAATATAAAAGTACTTTAATTTCAATTTTTTAAACAAGGTGACTTTTACATTTAAATACCACTTCAGTTCTGAAGCCCTCATTTATTCCTAATGTTAAAAATTAGTGTGTTGACCGCTTACAGCTTCTCGCTCGCCGCTCACCGTTTGCCAAAATGAACTTGACCTAACACGTTGAAATGGTACGATCTAAACTGAAGTAAGAACACTGATTTAAGGTAGTAAACATAAATCTACTCTAGGTAGATACCTGCAAATTTCTGCCTCTAATGATATTAATTTTAAGCCTTCTTAAATTGCCTTATTACATTAAAATTAAAGGAATATCCAGGTACAATTGACTATCCGATATATCAAAAATAGATCTTTAACACCTACATATTTTTAGTAGCATAAAACTTGTTTATCAGGGCCAAAGCTGACATCTTATAATATTAATTAATTATTAGTTCTCACTGGCCATCAGCGTAATTACAGAAAAATGTACCTATATGGTATATGTGTGCATATAACGTTTTAGTGGCGTCCGGGCCCCTCCCAGGGTATTGCCATGTCCCCCACTAGGCCCCTCCAGATTCAACGCCTATGACACTGGCCCTAATAAATAAGTTTTAGGCTATTAAAAAGAAGCGTTTAAGCTCTTTTTTATTTGTGGTTATGTATGGTTCAGTCTGCTTCTTAACCCCTCAATTAGGATTAAATAATACAGGTGGTTTCAAGTAGTACCCAAAACAGGTAACTCGGGCTTAGGGTGGCAGAATTTAAGAGCGGATAAATGTTTGAAATGCAAAAATGTTTTAAACCGAAAGAGATTAAAGATAATCCATTTTAAAAGGTGTCTGTGGAAGAGACTGAAGTGTGGTGAGAGTGAAAGAAGAGTTATGTGTACTATTATTCACATTACGAATGAAATATGTGACATGAGATACTGATTTTACTGCAAATTTCTGCCTTCTTTTAAGATAATGGCCATATTTTCGAAACTATAAAGATATATATATATATATATATATATATATATATATATATATATATATAAGATAAGATAATGGCCATATTTTTTCGAAACTATATGGAATAAATGAGGGCTTCAGAACTGAAGTGGTAGTTTAAATGTAAAAGTCACCTTGTTTAAAAAATTGAAATTAAAGTACTTTTAGTATTCTTTAAAGCCATTTTTATTATCTGCCAAAACCGGTGTAAGTGATAGTTTGACAATAGACAAATGGATCTCGCATACTAGAGTAAGATTAGTTTCAATTTAACAATATTTAACATATTTCTTTTAACTTTAGGGACTAACAAAAAATATCTATTTTTTCTCTTTTAATTTACACCACTGTGGTTCTAAGCCCCTTAAATGTTTTTGTCTATATTGACTTAAGCGGTGAGCGGCAACGCTTCGACTATTTTGAATTGTGGCAATGCCGCTCGCAGTCAAAAGTACTCTCAAACCAAGGAACGGTAGCGGGATCCGTTTAAGACGTAATTCTACGGCGGGATACGTAAACAAACATACTACTGCGGTATCCGCGCGACCAAACACTTCCTAACCACGAAATTATTTTTTTCCCGCGTACCGCATCAATTCCGTTTAGTTTCTAGTGTTAATTAGAAGTCAAGCCAGAAGTTCACCAGAAAAATAATAAAATTAGTGCGTAGTATAATTACTTGTCAAAGCAATTTAAAAATAAACCAAAAGTAATGAAAAATCTATAGGACTAATTAACACTAGAAACTAAACGGAATTGATGCGGTACGCGGGAAAAAATAATTTCGCGGTAGAAAGTGTTTAGTCGCGCAGTAGTTTATTTGTTTACGTATCCCGCCGTAGAATTACGTCTCAAACGGATCCCGCTACCGTTCCTTGGTTTGAGAGTACCTTTTGACTGCGAGCGGCATTGCCACAATTCAAAACAGTCGAAGCGTTGCCGCTCACCGCTTAAGTCAATATAGATAAAAACATTTTAAGGGGCTCAGAACCACAGTGGTGTAAGTTAAAGAGAGAAAAAAATATAGATATTTTCTGTTAGTCACTAAAGTTAAAAGAAATATGTGTAATATTGTTAAATTGAAACTAATTTTACCTAGTATGCGAGATCCATTTGTCTATTGTCAAACTATCACTTACACCGTTTTGGCAGAAAATAAAAATGGCTTTAAAGAATATAAAAGTACATTAATTTCAATTTTTAAAACATGGTGACTTTTACATTTAAATACCACTTCAGTTCTGAAGCCCTCATTTATTCCTAATGTTAAAAATTAGTTTTTTGACCGCTCACAGCTTCTCGCTCGCCGCTCACCGTTTGCCGAAATAAACTCGACCTAACACGTTGAAGGTACGATCTAAACTAAAGTAAGAACACTGATTTAAGGTACTAAATATAAATCTACTCTAGGTAGAGACCTGCAAATTTCTGTCTCTAATGATAATTAGATATATTAATATTTATAAGCCTTCTTAAATTGTCTTATTATATTAAAATTAAAGGAATACCCAGGTATAATTGACTATCCGATATATCAAAAATAGATCTTTAACACCTACATATTTTTAGTAGCATAAAACATATTTATCAGGGCCAAAGTTGACAAAGTGGACATCTTATTATTATTAGTCCACACTGGCCATCGGCGTAACTACAGGGGGTGACCGGGCCATGACACTGGCCCTGATAGCTCTTTTTTGTTATTTGTGGTTATGTATGGTCCAGTCTGCTTCTCAACCCCTCAATTAGGTTAAATAATACAGGTGGTTTCAAGTAGTACCCAAAACAGGTAACTCGAGCTTAGGGTGGCAGAATTTAAGGGCGGAAAAATGTTTAAAATGCCAAGTTTTCAAGACGAAAAAAAGTAAAGATAATCCATTTTAAAAGGTGTCTGTGGTAGAAACTGAAGTGTGGTGAGAGTGAAAGAAAATTTATGTGTACTATTATTCACATTATCTGAAATAAAAAAATGTGACTTGAGATACTGATGTTACTGCAAATTTCACCTTCTTTTGAAGTTAATGGACATATTTTCGAAATTATAAAGATAAATATATCAGATGTGGAATTTTATTGAAACCCTTTAAAACAACCATTACATAATATGCAGGGTGTTTCATTAAAAAAAGTTTACCTCTTCATTATTCTTAACTTTTTCATGTTCATGTGTTTCTTTTGTTACGCCCAAAAGATAATAAATAAAAACTATGAAATATTTTTTTCAAAAGCTGATTTTTATAATTTTTAGTTACTGTACGTGTCATTGTAAAAAGCAACCTGTACACTTCGGTGAGTGTTTTATTTGACAAATAGCACTAAAGATTTTATTACGACGACCCCAGTTTAGTAGAACTGAGTTTAAACCGGCTTTGTACAACTGGGCCTTAATTTTCCGCGCCAGTGTAATTGCACAATTTTTTAAGCTTTCACTTTCGTGTGTCCGTTGCCGTTCCCGCATTATTTTGATAGTACCTTTAATTTATCTCTAGCTAAGGAAAGACAGACGAAAATCCAAATATTCTTAAAATGATCTCGATCGGGAGTTGCTGATTTCAGAAGTTCAAATACACCCCAGTTATTCAATGTCAAAGACCCAGACTACCAAAAAAACTGATGTGACGTCGAAATTATGGCAAGAAGTGCCAAAATTGGTAGAGGTACCTGGTAATAATATATTGTACAGCATTTATTCTGGTTTTCTTATATTTTAACGAGTTTTCCGTTTACAAAAATCTTATTAACAACTTTGTTTATCTAATTAAAACTGGCAAACAACGCGATTAATATGAATACAATACCGCGATTGCTGTACCGCTTACAGCTCATCGCACGTCGCTTACTGCATGTCAGTATGAACGCGGCCGTACTTATTGCTTAACCTATTAAGAACGGAATTTATAAAAATGGCTGTTCTTTATTTTTTTACTTAGATTATAGTACTATTATTTAGAGTATACTATTTAAAGTAAGACTAACCATAAATTCTGTAATTTAAAAATTGATGTTGCCATACGGCAACGCACGTCCCTTGCATAACCACTTTTTTTTAAACATTTATTTAAGGTTTTTTTTTCTGTTAACTACATTATAAAACATTTGATCGGTATTGTTACTACGTTGTGTAAAAGCCGCTATTAGGCTACAGCTACGATACCAAGCGGCGAGCGGAATGCGGCAAGTGTGAGAGCTGTTATGCCCTTAAGAACAGTTATGCCAACATAAAGACTAGAGGCAGCAGATTTTAATGATAGCATAGTGCTTTCACACTCTCCGCATGCAGCTTGGTATCGTAGCTGGCCCCTTACAAGTTAAACATGAACCAACATTGCATTTGATACACATAGAAGGCATAATAAGCTGTCAATTTTATCTGATTTATGCCAGCAATAGGTTTTACCACCATTTTTTGTGTATACGACACCTTAGTATATTCTTATCCGTCAGCTCAGTTATTTCTTTAATAAAAAATTATACTTTGCCCTTGAAAATAACATGCTTATTTCAATTATAGTTTTTTCTTAGATTGAGATAAATGCTTTACCGGGTTTGGGGGTTCGATTCCATGTGAAGTTAATTTAATGGTTACAACATTATTGTCCAACCATGCACCTTACTACTAAAATATCACCTTTTTTAATAAATAAATTAAAGTTTTGTATACAGGGTGATTCGAAATCGATCACGAAACTTAAGGGGGTGATTCTATTTGACAAAATGACTTCATATTATTTTTTTCAAAATGTCATTTGTTTTCGAGTTACAAGCCGTCAACGTTCAATTTTTATTTTGGTTTTTTCGCCATATTGCATTTATTTTTTAACCAACCAAGTTAATATTTGGAACACAAATCGAGCTTTGCAGAATCTAAAATTTTAAGACAAAATTACTTTTTTAAATACCGCCAGAGGGCACTTTACCTAAAGCTTAAAATTTATTTATTATTATTATTATTATTATATGTTTTTTATTGGTTTCCCAAATGGCCTTCGACCGAAGTCCTTCAGCCACAGTAAATTTACAATTTATTTTGGTAACAATATATGTATAGTAATTTATAGATTAAAAATAATAAAAATACTTAACAGAAAAAAAGTTTATATACACATATATAAGTAAATAGTTTTTTTTTGAAAAATGAATGTTTACTTAAAGTCCATTAAAACTTCAAGTATGGTTCTTTCTGGAAATCTAAATCTGGAGTTTCTGTTATCTCTGGTTAAACATAGCTGTTCGATTATCTCCATATTTTTTGGTTTTGCTGCAAACTTTTTGTCAGGTCTATTAATCTTTGTTCGATAGGCTGGATTTCTGTTTTTTGATATAGGAGCTGGTTGCTGGGATTGTGTAGGGGATTTTCAGGATGACGTATTTTTGAAATTGTTCTTAAGGCTGATCTCTCGGCTACACTTATGTTTTTTAGTACTGATGGTCTGGCATTACATAATAACACATGAGCGTATTCCAATACTGGTCTACAGATCGATTTATATATTTTCGCTGCTGTTTTTGTGTTAATTCCCTCATTTTTAAATGTTAAAGATCGAAAATATTTTGCACGAGTTTTGATCTTGGTCTTAACGATGGAGGTATGACTTTTGAAATTTAACTTGGAGTCCAGTTGGATACCCAAGTATTTGGCAGTATCTTTAGGTCTTATACCCTGATTGCATAATGTTATTTGAGGGGAGTTAGCTGTCACTTTATGGTTAAATAGAAGTAACTGAGATTTTGCTGGATTTACCTCAAGTCTCCATTTTTTAAACCATTCTTCCACTGAAACTATAGAAGTTTGCAGCGTTTCTGCAGATCTGCTTGTTGTGGAGTTATGTGCAATTATAGCTGTATCGTCTGCGAACTGTAGTAGATAGGAATTGCCTCCATTGTTGATGTCATCAAGTGTCATATCATAGCAATAAATATTATATAGTATGGGTGAGAGTGGGGAACCCTGGGGTACACCTTGTTTCGGGACGAAGTCTTCAGATAGAATATTGTTTATTTTTATCCTTAGTGTTCTAGTGTTTAGAAATTCTTTGATTAATTTGATAAGATACCCTGGCACCTGAAGTCTGTGTAGTTTGTATATAAGTCCCTCATGCCAAACACTGTCGAATGCGTTTTTAATGTCTAGAAAAAGCGCTGCAGATTTTAAGTTTTGATGTTTAGCTGTTTGTATGTTGGAGCAGAGGATAGATAATGGATGAATAGTAGAACAGCCCTCACAAAAACCAAACTGGTACCTCGGAATTCTATTCTGTATGGCTTGAAGTAATCTGTTTTTTATAATTTTTTCAAATAACTTTCCTAGAACAGGTAGCAACGTAATCGGTCTGTAATTTTGAGGTAATTTGTGGTCGCTGTTAGCCTTAGGGATGTTAATTATTGTACCTTCTTTCCAGATGTCTAAAAATATGCAGTTATTTAAACAGTATTCCATTATTTTGATTAGATGATTATGGCTTGTCACTGAGAGCTGTTTCACTATTTGCCAAGGAATACCATCGGAACCTGGAGCACTATTTTTTGCGAGTGCAGTATTGTATAGTATTCATCTGGTTCTATAACAATATTTGGCATTACTTCATGTGTCTGCAGGTAAATTCGGTGCCACTGTTTGATAAAATTCTTATGGTCCTCGTCAAAGTAGGGAAGGTTTGATTCACTAAAGTGTTCTGTGTAGTATTCTTGGAATTTTTGCGCTTTTTCACTGTCGGTGCTATAGATAATACCATTTACTTCCAATTCGGGCATCGCTTGTGTTGTTTTGTAGCGGGATAGTTTTTGATTTTTTGGTAAAAATTCCTTCCATGATCTTCATTGATTTCTCTGCATGTACTGAGCCAAGTATGTTTTTATACTCAAAAATAAGTTTCTGGATGTTTTTATTAAATGAATTAATTTTTGCTTTTGTTTCCGGATCAGGTGCTGCATAATATTCTCGATACATACGCCTTTTATGTTTTATCAACGTAATTATATATCTTGGCAAAGGGTAAGCAAACTGGTTCTGATTAAACTTTGGTGTGTACTGTTCGATTAGTGACTGAATTTTTATAATAAGCTGCCTGATGTATTCTTCATTTATATTATCTCCATGTTCTTCTATATATGATTCTAGTTCTAAGTTTATTCTTTCCATATTTGTTTTTGAGTAATTCCACCTGAATTGTATTGGATCTGGAGGTATATTATGTGTTTCTAGTA
The DNA here is from genome assembly GCA_014170235.1 of Listronotus bonariensis. Taxonomy (NCBI): domain Eukaryota; kingdom Metazoa; phylum Arthropoda; class Insecta; order Coleoptera; family Curculionidae; genus Listronotus; species Listronotus bonariensis. Next base: position 3,581 of record JACEGR010012552.1, on the reverse strand, counting down.
CTAGTTGCATCGAAAGGTGGTTAGAACCAATATCTGGAATTAGTTTAATATCTTTGATACTATTTTTAAGGTTTGCTGTATATATCAGTGCATCTGGGGTAGTGTTTGCTGCAGGATAAGTAGGTTGTGTGGTTGCCTTTTCAAAACTACTGTTTTTTAAAAATTCTGAAAGTTGTTTATCTTTTCGTTTGTTAAAATTCCAATCGCCAATGATTATTGCATATTTATACAGTGAAGCTTTAATAAAAATACTTTCTTCAATTTTTGATGAGGGATGAATATAAATTAGAAAGATGTGAATTTTATCGTCTAGGTATGGTATACTACAGTGCAAGCATTCGTTGAGAAGGTTATTAATTGTTGGAGGATTTTCTTTTTTGATAGATAATTTTGTACTTGCCTGAATCATGCTGCCCCCTCTTGTATAATTTGTAATTGGGTTTCCAAATTTTTGAAAGGTCTTCCAGTTTTTAAAATTAGTGTTGGTATCAGTTTTGTTTTTTGTTTCAACTAGTAAACTTAAGTCTATGTTGTTGTTTTCAATAAAATTGCATAGTTGAAGTTTTCTGCTCGAGTAACCGTTAATATTACCATAGAGAATGTTAAGCGACATGATGCTGGATATTATTTTCGCTGTTTACAGGTTCTGTAGGTGATATGCTATTTGGTAGTTGAAGGTCAAACATAAGAATATAGATTCTGTTTCCTGAAAATACAACTGTTGTATCTATATTGTAGTTTTGGATAAATCTGGTTCTTAGTTTTTGTAGTAGTTCTTCTCGGTTTACATTCTTGGGTTTGTTTAACTTATTAACATATGTGTTTATGATTAGATCATGAATTGTAATACTGGAATGTATTCTGTTTCTTTCGGTTTTTTCGGGTGAAATATCTGTACTTTTCTTGTTAAGTGTACGTATTTTCGCGTTTGGAATGCCTTCAATAGGTTTTGTGGGCCTTTTTGGACATTTGAATGACCAAGCACGGTGATCCTCTGCTCCACATGCCAAGCACTTTGCAGGTAGTGAGGTTGAACATTTTTCAGTTGAGTGTTTGCCTTTACACTTTTCACAGGTTAGCTGATTGTTGCAATTATCGGTTGTGTGTGTAAACTGACTACATTTTTGCATGGAATTGGTGTGGGTGGTGGGGGAGTGCTGGGGTAAACTGCATAGTGTCGATTTTTAAAAAATAAGCCATTGTTGATTATGTTTTCAAAAGATTTTTGACATGATGTGATAATGCGGATTAACGAAGTTTGTTGGCCTGTGGATCTGGAGATTATTCTTTTACAGTATCTATGCACTATGGAAAGATTATCTAAATGTTGACTGATTTCTTCATCTTTAATATATTTTTCAACACTGGCTATGACTACTGAAAACGAGGCTTCTGGTTCTCTGCGTTCTTTTCGTGGTATATGGTTTTGTTTCTTTGTAATTTGTTATTAATTTGTTCCCGGCTAATTTTGCTAGTTTGCCTAAAAGAGTGTATTTATCAGTGTTTGACTTAAGTAAAAACCTTTCTTTGTTTTTAAAATTGTGTCTTTATTATTAGGACATTCCTTCTCCCAGATATTTGATATATCAATTCTATTTAGATTATCGGTGGTATTAATGTAAAAAAGATGATGGTATTCTTTGTGTACTATTTCTTGCATTTTTGGAGAATGTTGTTTGTATACAAATTTTTTATGGGCGTTGGAATTTCCTGCCTTATCAGTACCATTGTTCGTTCGACTGGTTTCAGTGTTGTCTCGTTGACTATTTCCGCCTATTATTTCTGATATATCCTCTGTGCTTAGGAAATTTCGGTCGTTTTTCTTTCTTTTTCTCTTTCGATATTCCGTTATAAGCCATTCCATGTCGCTGCCATCTTCCTTTTCACTTTCACTCATTTTAAAAAGTTCAAAAACACAGTAAAACTTAAATTTACGGTGATAACTGTTAAGCACGTCTGTCGTTGACGAAAGTCCGCGCCGACTGTGTAAAATTTATTTACATCATAACTTTTTATTTTGACAGATATCGCAAAGCTGGGGGCGCCATTTTATAGAAAATCAAAAACTTAAAAAATAAGGTACTCTTTATTAAAGTCGATAAACCTCACCGCTTTGGCACCAATAGACATCAACGTTTTCATCAATTTCAATTAAATTACCTACATACATACAGGGTGTCCAGTAACTCAACCGACAAACTTAACCAAACGATTTTACAACAAAAAATAAGAAAGAAACTTTATATAAACATATGTCCTAAACGTCTTAGATTTTGAACTACGGGGTGTTAAAAATTAATATATAGTTTGTCAACGTACCATTTTTTGGGTGGCTAACCTGAAATTGACAGAAAATTGACACAAATGACTGTTCTTGACAAAACCAAAGTCCCTAGTCATCTGATTGATATTTGTCATCCAGTAATGGACTTTGAATTTTCTCTTGTGTTTTGTGACTTTTAGAGGTACTAAAAGGTGTTTTATTAAAGCTTTTTAATGTGTTTAGTGGGTTTAACGACTATAAGATTTTGTGTTGTTTATATACTTTTTTGGTTTGAACTAATTATTAATAAACATTTTTTATAGTTCATAATTTGTTTTATTTCGGGTAAGTATTGGGACTGGTTTTTATTGTTCATGAAACCCAGAATATACATATATTATGTTTTCTAGAGTATCGATTCCAGTGATTACTGTACCTCCAGTTTGGAAATTCAAATCCCATTTCCAAACAGTGATGTATAGTGATGATAACGGAAATGTTTATTAATAAAATAGTCTAATTAAACAAAGTTTATATAAATATAAGCACACCAAGACAAAAATACAGCTAAATTTAGTAACTGGAATCTAAGCATTTATTAAAATTTTTCATAATTCCCTTCAGTACGGTCCTGAACTTCAGGGCAGCCAACTTAAATCTGAAAAACGAAATTTACTGATTGACGTTTCTCTACAAAAATACGTATTGCCACCCGAAAAATGGTACGTTGGACAAACTATATATTATTTTTTAATATTTAGTAGTTTAAGTAGTTTAAAAACTAAGACGTTTAGGACATATGTTTATATGAAGTTCTTTCTTATTTTCTGTTGTAGAATCGCCCTGGAACTTTGTCGGTTGAGTTACTGGACAACCTGTGTGTATAATATGGTGAGGTTTATCGACTTTACTTAAGAGTACCTTATTTTTTAAGTTTTTGAATGTCTATAAAATGGCGCCCCCAGCATTGCGATATCTGTCAAAATAAAAAGTTATGATGTAAATAAATTTTAAGTTTTAGGTAAAGTGCCCTCTGGCGGTATTTAAATAAAGTACTTTTGTCTTAAAATTTTAGAATCTGTAAAGCTCGATTTGTGTGCCGAATATCAACTGGATTAGTTAAAAAATAAATGCAATATGGCAAAAAAACAAAATAAAAATTGAATTTGATGGCTTGTAACTCCAAAAACGAATGACATTTTGAAAAAAATTTACATGAAGCTCTTCCTTTATTTTGTCAAGTGGAACCATCCCCTTAAGTTTCGTGATCTATTTTTGAATCACCCTGTATATCTAAAAATGTAGTAGTTAAACGTCG
>JACEGR010012551.1:0-11226 GCA_014170235.1 Listronotus bonariensis | reverse complement strand
CTTTTTATTCTATCCTGTATATTATTTAGAGTATCAACACAACTAATTCCATTCATAGTTTCGCCGACGATAGTACCCTTCACTCCATTTTTTAGGTTCCTAAACCCATCACTAAACCTGATTTGGAAAACAAACGCAGAACGATGCAGGTATCTCTTTCCCAGGATCTTAATTTAATATTGGATTGGGGCGCCAAAAATCTCGTCCATTTTAATGCATTCAAAACACAATCATGTTCCTTGTCGCGAAAAGAGTCATCAAATACTCATTCTCTATTTATGACCGGCCAAGTTTTACAGAGCAAAGACACCTTCAATATTGTGGGCGTCACATTTGAAAGTAACCTTAACTGGCATAAACACATTGTATCTATAGCCACGGCAGCTTCAAAAGCTTGGATTTGTCTTTCGAGCCAAAAAGTATTTTTCCGCTTTTAATTTATACACTTTATATATGTGTCCCAAATCCGACCTCCCTTGGAATATTGTTCTCATATATGGGGCATGGCGTCCCCCACAACCCTAAGCATTCTTGATTCTATTCAAAGAAGAGCTATTCGTCTCATTAATGATCCTTCACTTACAGAAAGGCTTCCTTCTCTTGCCCATCGTCGGGCTGTGGGGGATTTATCGCTTTTGTAGGTACTTCCATGGCTTCTGCTCTGAAGAATTGTCCAGTATAGTTCCTCCACTCACGGTTCCCAACAGAGAAGCTTGTGGTTCTGCGCGTATGCATCCCTATACGGTCCAACTGGATAGGCCCCGAACTTCCCACTCTGTTCGTTCTTTTATCCCCAGAGTTTCTAGATTGTGGAACCTGCTGCCCGCGGAGGTCTTTCCCTTCCCCCCAAATCTTCAAATATTTAAGTCCCGTGTCAACAAACTTCCTCTTACCCTGCTTAAGACACCCACGGTACGTTAGTATTTAGGCTTTTAGCCTTTGTGGTTTGTCCAAAGATAAAAAAAAATAAAAAATAAAAAGATTTTTAAAAGGGCTTTAAGAAAATGCCACATTTATCTGGTTTTGAAAATACAGCTATCCCAATCAGGTATTTTGGTTGACTTTATGTTCTAGGGTTATAAAGTACTCCTCCAGAGCTTTAAAATCATGTATTAGTCGACCTCCCTTCCTATTTAGGAGTTTTGGAGTGGAGGCCCTGGTGGCTACGGGGTTAAAGGAGCGCCGTCCAATTTTTTGTATAAAACCTTCCACCTTAATGAATATCTTGACGTGTTTTGGGCGATTTTCCCAAATTTGTCTTTTTGCAGATAACTGAGTGGTAACTTATTAAATGAACATCCTGTACATACGATCGCATTTTATCGGCGTGAAGAATTTTGGCGATGATGGATATAGACTAGATCGTATGGGCGCCGATGTATGTGTAAATTATTCTAATGGATTTTTTTTTTGCAGAATCATGTTCAGAATAAAATACTGATTACGACGATCCGTGATGCCAGCTCGAATTTTGGTCGGATTTTTTTAACTGCAATTATTTTGACAGTTAAGATAAATTGTTTTTTTGCACCAAATAAAATTTTATTTAATTTTTTTACTATTTTTCAACCAAAACAACTTTACATTTTTTCAAAAAATGAATATTTATCAAGTTATTTATTCATTTGAATAATTGAAAATTATCAATTAAGGACAACTCTATCATTTAAATAATTTATGAGAAGGTAAAAAATTTGACCAAATGTATTTTTATGGAATTCTTGAACCTTTTGTAACACTAATGGAGTAGGCGATTTGACAAATTTGACTTCATAGATATTTATTTATTATTTCTTAACATAGTGTATTTTTTTGTTTTTAATCCCCAAAATCTTTGCACTTTCCCTGTATAGATATGGTCTCCATATAAACGGCATCCAGATCGGTCAGGTGTATTCAAGGTTACCACGACAACTACCTTGGCCGCGACACCTTAGGATAGTTGTCGTGGTAACCTTGAGACACACCAGGCCCATATGGGTGCTGTTTATCGAAAGACCATATCTATATAGGAAAGTGCAAAGGTTTTGGGGATTAAAAGCAAAAAAATTACTTTGTTAAGAACTTAATAAAAGGGATTCTAGAAAGTCAAAATTATCAAATCGCTTACTCTTCAATTGTTACAAAAGTTCATAGATTCTGTAAAAAAATACATCATATCAATCATCATCATCATATCAGGTATCTTTCCGGAGAGCTGGAAAGCTGCACGTGTTCAACCTATTTCCAAGAAAGGATCTAAATCCCTTCCATCTAACTATAGACCAATTTCAATTCTCTCAGTTCTTTGTAAAGTAATGGAAAAATTAATTAATTCACAAATTCTTAAGTACTTAGAAAAACACAAAATTTTGCATAACAGGCAGTATGGATTTCGCCACAAAAGATCTACAGCAGATCTTCTTTTCTTCGTATCGCACTGTTGGAATAAGTCTCTTGAGTTTCTAGGTGAGTCCCAGATCGTTGCTCTTGATATATCCAAAGCTTTTGACCAGGTCTGGCATGCCGCACTTCTTATTAAACTTCCCTCCTATGGTCTTTCAACTAAACTCTGTACTTGGCTCTCTAGTTATCTATATGATCGACGTATATCAGTTATTGTGGACGGCCATTCTTCCAGCTTTCACCAAGTAAATGCTGGAGTCCCTCAGGGCTCAGTTCTGGCACCAACATTGTTTCTTCTTCACATCAACGACCTTCTCTCGTCCACAACTAATTCCATTCATAGTTTCGCCGACGATAGTACCCTTCACTCCAGTTTTCAGGTTCCTAAACCCATCACTAAACCTGACTTGGAAAACAAACGCAGAGCGATGCAGATATCTCTTTCGAAAGGATCCTAATTTAATATTGGATTGGGGCGCCAAAAATCTCGTCCATTTTAATGCATCCAAAACACAATCATGTTCCTTGTCGCAAAAAGAGTCATCTCTCAGTCAGGCTCTATTTATGAGCGGCCAAGTTTTACATAGCAAAGACACCTTCAATCTTGTGGGCGACGAAAGTAACCTTAACTGGCATAAACACATTGTATCTATAGCCACGGCAGCTTCAAAGAAGCTTGGATTCTCTTTCGAGCCACAAAGTATTTTTCCGCTTCTAATTTATTCACATTATATGTGTCCCAAATCCGACCTCCCTTGGGATATTGTTCCCATATCTGGGGTATGGCGTCCCCCACAACACTAATCATTCTTGATTCTATTCAAAGAAGAGCTATTTGTCTCATTAATGATCCTTCACTCACAGAAAGGCTTCCCTCTCTTGCCCATCGTCGGGCAGTGGGGATTTCTCGCTTTTTATAGGTACTTCCATGGCTTCTGCTCTGAAGAATTGTCCAGTATAGTTCCTCCACTCACGGTTCCCAACAGAGAAACTCGTGGTTCCGCGCGTATGCATCCTATACGGTCCAACTGGACAGGCTCCGACTTCTCACTTTGTTCGTTCTTTTATTCCTAGAGTTTCTAGATTGTGGAACCTGCTGCCCGCGGAGGTCTTTTCTTCCCCCAAATCTTCAAGTATTTAAGTCCCGTGTCAACAAACTCCCTCTTACCTCGCTTAAGACACCCACGGTTCGTTAGTATTTAAGCTTTTAACTTCTTCGTGGTTTGTCCAAAGATAAAAAAAAAATCATCTTGTCATACATTATTTAAATGTTATAGTGAGGGCCTAACTGCTCATTATCAATTGTTTAAATGATAATAACTTCAGAAAAATAGTTATCTTTCTAAAAAATGTAAGAGTCTCTTTCGGTTAAAAAATAACTCAAATAATTAAGTAAAATTTTATTTGATAAAAAAACCCATTTATTTTAACTGTTTAAGCAGTTGCGGTTTTTAAAAAATCTGAACAAAATTCGAGCTGGCAACAGGGGTCGTCATAATTATTCCGAACATGAATCTGTAAAAAAATTCCATGAGAATAATTTTATATACATTGGCGTCTATACGGCCTATTCTAATAGTATTATAAAAAGTTTTATTTTCCGAAAAAACAAAAATTTAAACATTATAATATAGATAGATAGATTTTATTGAATACATTTTGTATACAAGTACAATTGTAGCACGTTATACAATATATAAAACTAATACAAAAAATATCTAATACGTTATAATTTATACACTGTGTGCAAAAGTCCAGATAGGTATATAGCATATGTTACACAAAGTCATGTTAAAATTTTGTGGAGAATTCAAAAATCCAATAAAACATTCCATTTTAAAAAAAGATAACTTGTGTCTATATCTTCAGTTGTGATGCACCCCTGTACATGTAAACATATTTTTATAAAATAGATCTAAAATATATCTATAAACATTATTTGGAAGACTTTCCGATAAATGAGGCGCATTTGCGAATTTATTAAGGGTTCCGGGACTTTTTGCACACAGTGTATATCATAAAATACAAACATAGAGTAAAAAAATGAAAGTATTCTGTAAATCGCGTCAACCCATCCAGACAATTATTTTTTAAAGATATTTTCCAGTAATTCGGCTGATTCATTTAATGGATGGTTATTATTTGTGTACACGTCAAAAATTAAAAGTACCAAAAACACAAAAGAAAAAAATTAAAACTAGTAAAAAGCTAATTAAAAATCCACGTTTCGGTGGCAAGTTTTCCACTGTTGTCAAGGTAAATTGAATAAAAATAATAAAATTAAAAATCAACTATTATTAAAGTTTAAATTTTTGTTTTATTTAGGATATTCTGAAATCTCTTAGACATTAAATGTCAAATATGTTTGTTTGGTTATAGTGTCATGGTGACATAGATAACTATAATATATATATATTTCTAACTAAGGTGAAACTTGTAGACCATTAGCCAAATGCATAAAAGAACACAGATCATACATTAAAAACACAGAATTCAATCATAAATCAAAAATCTGCCAACACGCATTTGATAACAATCATAGAATAAACTGGGATGCTTCGAGTATTTTAGCAAAGGAAACTTGTTTTAAAAAACGTAAAATCAAAGAAAGTGCGTAAATATTATTAAATAAAGATAATTGTAAAGCATCAATTTCAGTTAATTTAAATAACACTTGGTTGCCTTTTGCTTGATATCGAAGTATCTTTAGGAAGACTAAAAATTAACTAACTATTGACCTTTTTGTATATATATACAATAAATACACCAACAACCAGTTATCTATGTCACTATGACACTATAACCAAACAAACATATTTGACATTTAATATCAAAGAGATTTCAGAGTATCCTAAAAAAAAGATTAAAAAATTTAAAATTTAAAACCTTAATAATGGTTGATTTCTATTTTATAATTTTTATTCAATTTATCTTGACAACGGTGGCAGACTTGCCACCGAAACGTCGATTTTTAATTCTAATAATCTTTTTACGTGGTTTTAATTTTTGTTTTGGTTTTTTGGTACTTTTAATTTTTGGCGTGTATCCAAATAATTACCGTTCATTAATTTTTTTTATTTAACTATCATTAAATTAATTATTCACAAAATTGTATCTTTGTATCACGCACCTTGGTCAAGATAGCTGGCAGCTCTTAGACTAAAAGATTATTATATAGCTAAAAATATTCCAAAGATTGTTTTAGATAGCACGAAAATCATGGGACTTTATTTTTGCCAAGAGTGCTTGTCTTGACACACATTGTGTACAGTGCAGTGCAGTGCTGTGTGCAGTGTTTTGTGCCAATCGCATGTCAGTTTTGAACACATACCACCCAAGAACTACCATTGACTATGTTCCCTTGGATTCCAGATGCACGGGTCAGCCGGGCTGCATTCGGCCATGGCCATCAAGCGCCAACGAAGACGAAGAGAAAGAGAAGCCAAAAAGAGAGCCTTGGAAAGAAGACTATCTTCCAAGACGAATAGCATGGATAGTATGGAGCATCTGCCCCAAAGAAGACAGAGTTTCCACCAGGTCGAAAGTTACACGGTGTCTTCAATAGGTCTTCTGCATATAGGGGTGTGCTTCTTCGTTCTTGGACTCTTTTAATTGGGTCCGGACTCTTGCCAGATGATCTTCTTAGCTGGAAGACTGGGGGATGGTGGAATGAGCTTACAATGACTGGAATATTTGTCACTGCCGTTGGACTACTCCTCATCGGATTAAACAAAATCGTCAGTCGCAAAGAGGAGCAAGAACTCCAGGAGTATGTGCGAAGCCAGCTTACTAGATCTAGAAGTGGCCATAGGCTCGAAAGAGACGTCGAAACTGGTTGTCTTACCACCAAACACCACAGAAGACATCTTGAAAAGCAGCGAGAAGATAAAAACAGCAGAAATAGATCTAGCAACAGTACACTCACCCCTGTCAAAAGCAGCTCCGATGACAATCCTTAATGGTGAGGCACCTTTAGAAAAATATTGGAAGAAGATTTAGAAAGATGTGAAATGGAAGTAAAAACTCTAGAACTAAGAGAAAATTTGTCCACGACAACCACTGCCAGTGTCAGCCCTGGGACTCCATCGGAATCAAGGGAATTAATAGCTAATGGTAGGCAGTACAGCTTTAACTCTAGGCAGTACTGAAGAAAGGTTAAATAAGGGTCAGGAAGTAAAATAATAATATCTATATTACTAAAATAGTTATATTCAAGTTATTTAGACTTGTCGGATGATAGAGAATATGCGACAAATTGACCAGAGTATATACATATATTACGTGATTATATGCAAGGCTCAAGTAGTTTATTTGGTAATATATAACGGTGGAATTGTTGGGTATAAAAAAGTTTAAATCATACTTTATACTCAAATAATAAAAACTGTTTTGATTGTAGTGTACTTATATTTCTAACTATGCAAGAGGCTGTCTGCTTTTTTAAATTAAGGAATATTTAAAATGATTTATTTTCCTATCGCTTAAGGAATATAAGTTTTCGTCCAAATCACAGCTACGAATTATTTACGGGTAAATATGTTTTAACTATTAGAACCTATTTAGTAAATTTAACTAAATTAATAAAGCTTTCGCTACAAAGGCAATATTATTAAAATCAAGCTTTTTAAAAAATTAAATAAAGGTAAATAAAGTATAAATTTTATTATATTCCTATTATTATAATATGGTAATAATTTTCTTGCTGTTGTTGCGATATTGTTAAGTTTTTAATTTAGTATTAGAAATTCTAAAAAAATAAGGGCAAAACTGTGCAAAAATGTATAAAAGCATTCATTTTTTATAACACTTTTAGATGTTGATTTGTAACTTATTTATTATACTTAAAAAACCTAGATATACAGCTACTGCCATAATTGTTGATTCATATAACAAATATTGTATTTATTATTTGTTAAAAAATTCGAGCATGATTTCTTTTTAAAGTATGTTAATACATTTAAATCACGTAAAATATCAAACGTTACTTTTTGTTTTTTGACGTGATAACGTTTTATAATTCGATGGAGCCGGCTGCACGCACAAAAAACATGACTCATGAGGCATTCCATTTAAAGCTTGAAGTGCAAGCGATAGCGCGGAAGAGGCACAATCGGCCTCCGCGTTCGACATCTGTTTCTTTCCTACTTATATATACGTATATGCGCTGCTATACAATAATACATTTACATGTTTTCGTCAAGTAGGAAGTGCAGTGAACAGTGAACGTGGTGTAAATTGTTTTATTTTCCTTTGAAAAATGTAATCATTCCATCAGTATTTTCTTATGACATTGTCACGTTCAATTATTGTCAGTAAATCCACTTTAAAGCCTTCACTCCACAAATTTTGAGTTTAAAAACACTATTTACCGATAAATCTAACCACAAAATGAATACATGAAAATACAGGTTTGGGAAATTATTTGCTAAGGACACACAATCCTAAACTTGAAATTTTTTTTTTTTTAATATTCTTAGTTATTGAGATAATTTATTATTTTAAATTAAATAAAATATCGCGCATCACGAAGACAAATAATAAAAAGTAAAGTATTTTTTTATTTTAAAAATAATTAAGTGAAGTTTTTACACAGCTTTTTTAAATAAACTGGCTGAATTGTTTTCTTATTTATAAAATAAATAATTAACAAGTCATAATATTTATGGTTGTTATTAGTAATAGTACGGTCTTTTTTCAGTTGTGCTCCTATTTTTAGGCGATTAGAATTACAATTAAGGCTTATAGTGATTAAACCGTGTTATTGCTAAAACACAGAATTTTAGAGAATTACTTCTTTTCCTAACTAAAACTATTTTACCACCTTTTTTTTATTTTAAATCATTGTTTGTCCTTAGCAATAATTTCCCAAATTTATGCGTATAGCTTAGAAATCATCCTGTTTATCTAAATATCTCTAAAATGGAAGCGTTATTTAACGTATGTCCTAAAAGTTTTGGCACACAATATTAATCGGTATTTTTTTAATGCTGCGCTTGAGAGTATTTGGGGCACTTACGTCTCTTTCGATATTATTTAAGACCATTCCTCCTCCTCCTGGGATCATGTTTCCTGATGAAGGCTAATGCTTTGAGCATGATTATTCTTGTGCCATATTGCTATAAAAGTGAACAAAGAGGATATAAAAGTAGAAGAAAATTGTAACGAATGAAATTATGCCTTTTCAGAAACAAAATAATTAAAGAAGACAAGAACAGCTGAAAAGAGTGACTTGGATGTAAAAGAGAGAAGAAAACGACTCAAAACATAAATGATAGAGAGAAAGAATCAAAAAAATGAAAAGAAAGAATAATTTAGAAAATCAAAAGAAACTAAGAGGAACAAAATTGAGGCAACGAGAAGTGATAATCCATGATGATAATGAACAAAAAGGAGATCGATGAATTATATAATATGTATAGAAGTGAAATTATTAAATATTAAGCTATATGTTCAATATGTTTGGATTTTATTCTTCCCAAAGACTTTGTACATCTGCAAGAATTTATAATACTAGCTGGTTTGACGTTTCTTGCTTGCAGCTAAAACTTGTTTTAGGTAGGTGGTACCATAAAGTCATTGAATTTATATTTTGTCAATAACTAAATATTAACACATTTCTAAATTTTCACTATTTGTTATACTTATGTAGATAAAATACAAGCATTTCAATTTATAAACATTTTCTGTTGGTTTTGTTGTTATAACGATACGTCCAGAAGAAGCGCGTCCCAAAAATAAGCCTGTTGATAATTACCGGTTGATGAAAATAACAACCAACAACGTCCCCAGCCAGCACTACAGTTTTTTCACACAAAGGAAAGTGATTTAATAAGTATTAAAATGTGGTAAATACCTACATTTGCGCACATCTTACATTCGATAAGCTGGTTTTGCCGATTGACGTTTCTGTTCGTTTCCATGGGTTTGATATATTACACCTTAAAAACGATGCAACAGAAACATAGTAACCTATATCTTTAAAGTTGTTTGTTTTTCATCCTTCTAACTAAAAAGAGAACGTCAAGGAATGACAAACAAGCAAAGCAAAATCAAATCCTAAATCCAACTTATGTAAACAAAACTTATGAATACATATTATTATTTTTTATTGTGTGTTTTGTGGTCGGGCTAGTGACAATATTAAGCGCTACGGTATTGGTTAGAATGGTACAATGAGAGTAGTTTATAATGTCGCCAAACCTTCAAACTGTCTATGTTTTGTCAAGAGTTTATTTTACGATCCAGGTGTTATGTAAAGCGTGTAATAATTAACTCGTATTACTGCAGTTTGATTAAAGTATTACAAAACTTTTTGCACTATTTTATTAGGAAAACACACGGCTTACCGAGCTGTTGGATATGAGGGAATGAACACTCTGGCAAATCGGCACCACTGCACACCTGTATACCTATTTCACAGAACAAAACAGTAGCTTTGATAAAGTACAGGGTGTCTGGATTTTGTTGCATTGCAGGGTATTTGGGATTTAGCCACTGTAAAGACTTGCGGTTTCGCAGTGTGCTTACTTTTGCAGGAGTGACAGACGATGACACAAAAATATTTTTATTATCCTCCTTCATTTAGACATGCGAGAACCGAGGTATTCGGTGGTATCCATTTTGGGACCCCCTCTTATTTTCTGGTTTGTCGTCTTCTTGGCTCCCAAGTAAAGAACTGATGTTGATGAATGTGCACGTGGGGTCAGGAGCAAGTGCCGGTTGGTGAGATCCGGGTGGTGTTGTAGTTAGATTTTTCCAAAATTTTCACTTTTTGCACTTTTTAGTCTAGATATTGATCAAGCCATACATTCTTCTAACACTTGAACTGCACCTATATGGCACTAAATATTAAATTATGGCGGAAACTAGCTTTTCAAATAAATAATACATAATAGTATCACATGTTTTAGACCCAAATTTTAATTTAATATTTAAAATTGTCTTCGTAAAATAAAGGCGCAATATTATGAATTAGTAAATAGTTTTATAAGATTGGGATGGTTTGCCAGAGCTCCATCAACGTGTGTTTAGTTTTTTTATTAGTAGCTTTGGGTTGGGGCAGGAACCTGGAGAAATTGGTTGGGGCTCGCTTCTTTGCCACCTAGGTCATTTCCATTTTCACTACGCCACTGCTGCTTGGAACTAAGCAAAGACAAAAGTTGCAATGTAAGTGGCCATGTGGTAATAGAACAAATAGAGCCATATTAATTTTCTAAAATTTCAGTTGAATTTGATAGCAAGTAAGTCAACTCAGTGCGGTGGAGTGGCGTAGTGGTTTCGCTGTGAGCAAGAATTGAAATTTAATTGCAGGTATCTTGCCCCTGAGAATAATTTTGTGGTACTGTTTCTTGAAATGAAAATTAGACCGCTAATCGATCCTTTCCAGTTTACAGGCTCTACACTCTGTTTCGGTTAACGAAATATGTAGATAAAAAGAAAGTGTATCAATGAACTGGCATCCACAACATTCCGCCCGGAGAACCTCCACCGTTATCGCTCAATAGGTTGACTTTGCGACCTTTGCCAAAGCAAGAGCTTTACATTTTTCTATCTCCTATAATATCAAGCAAAGTTCCCCCACAGGTATACCTGGACTTGACAGAGACTTTGTTAAGGAAAGCCCAGTTTAAATTACAAACGTCTAGAGTTCTTGCAAACTTTCCATACGCGACCAATCAAAGTGATCATGAATTCATAGAAACGATCCTTGAAACTGATTCTACAAAGAGATTTCAACGTTTCACATTTGAACAGAGAAAAAAAATTATTTAAATATATTTTTATTTAAAAAGTGAGTCAGTATTTGACCAAACTCAGGTGCCTATGTGGGGTTGCTCCAGG
>JACEGR010012550.1:0-11226 GCA_014170235.1 Listronotus bonariensis | reverse complement strand
CGTGCCGTAGTTTGAAAACTAGCTATATTTATTGAAATTATTTTTTTAATTAGTAGGCAAGGCGCAAATTGAGACACATACATATAACGCGTGCGACGCGACGCAGCCCATCATTGAGCACAGCACGTACCCATATAACATTTTTGGCCAGCAAGGCATTGGCAAAAAGGTATCAAAAGACATCAAAATGGGCAATTGGCCGTTATTAGGCCACGTGTTGCAGAAAATGTGATGGCATCCATCATTAATAAGTTATGCTAAAAAAATGCGTTTAGGATGATGGCATCCATCATTAAAAAGGTTTTGTAAAAAATATGCCTTTTAGATGATGGCATTACATTATTTTTTTCCTAATGACAATAAAATGCATTTTATACCGTCCAGGGAACTAAAATGTGCATAAATAATGCGCATGCATAATATGTGTTTATGTACAGGGTGTCCCACATAAAATTAAATACTATAATTTTGGAAAAATCATAAGAGATACAAGAAAAAGTTAACTGCAGAAGTTCAGTAGAATGTATTTTTTTAGTATTTTTATTGTCTTTGACTATATAATTTGATAGATAATAATTTTTTTTTACATTAGGAGGTTATTACCATTGATGATAGCTTAAAAAGAAAATAAAAATGAATCCCCAAAAGTGGATGAGGAAATATTAAAAATTGACAAAAATGAAGAACAAATAACTAAAAAAGAAGAGTCGAGGGATACCTTACCGAAAGGTTTACTTTATGTGGCAGAATACAAGAAGGTAAGGCTATCTAACTTTAAAAACTGACAATTCAGCAGTGGCGCCTCGTATGGAAAGGGGGGATGATTAATTAAAGAAAAATAAAAAATATATATATTTTTTTAAATTTATTGTACATTTGAATGAAAATATTTAAAAACAAATGTCTTACTGGCTACATAATTTTAAAAATACAAGCTCAAATAATTGTGAAAATTAATTTACAACTTGCCCACTGCACTTTAATAAATTTTAGGATATCTGGAAATACTTACATGAATTGGAAAAGTCACATCCGTTTCCAAGATCCATATATATGATTAAACAAACCCAGCTTAGCTGGAACACAAGAAGTATCTTGGTAGACTGGCTGTCGAGTGTAGCTGAGGAGTATAATATGAGCAACGAAACGTTTCATCTGAGTATAAATTATATCGATAGATTTCTGAGTCACATTGCAGTAGTAAGTTTTAGTTCTAGGTCACCATAGTTTTAGTTTTTAATCATTGTTAACTAGAGATGTCAATAAATATTTACTGCTTGCGTGTGCAAAGTTGAACTTTGCAACAACAAATAAACGACAGAACTGACTAATACTATTTGACGTTAAAATGTGTGAATACAAATTAGAATAAAAATAATTATATACAGGGTGGCCCACCATATTCGACACGGTCTGTAGCTGGATAACCATGGGGTTTTAAAAAAGTAAATACTGAAACATATACAGGTCGGATAAGACCGTAGTATAAAATTATTTTAGTCTATACAGGGTATCTCAAAAAAGTGTGACGTATCAAAGTTACATTTTTTAAAATGAAACACACTATATTTTATGACGGTTTTAGATTCTACATAAAAAAATAATTTAAGTTTGTTTATAGTACCAAGTGTCTAATTGTTTTCGTTTTTGTGATTTGATTTTTTTCAAAATGCAGGGTTGCAATTAAATTAATTTTATTTTAACAATATAAACTCCCTAAACTTTTAAATTTGTTACAAAATTAGGAAAAGTATGCCTTATCATACGTAGGTCATATCGAGATCATAGATTATACAGGGTGATCAAAAAATAATTTTAATTTTTTAGAAAGACAAATAGCAATGTCTCTCTTATTTTAAATGGAACACCCTGTATTTTTTTACACCACATGATGACAAACCAAATGCTCTTTCAAATGGTGTATAGGTTGCCTCTAACCTATATTTATACTTTTAAGTAAATTCCGTTTTAACATATTTTTATTCCAAATGTCTAAATGTAAGTAGGCTGTGATATAGTTATGCCTATTTACTAAGCCGTTATTGCAAAATGTAAATTTGTTGGAAAAAAGCACAAAATTAAAATATTTTGTATTATCTACCACTATTTTTAAAATTCACAGAAAAAAATTCATTAGTTGCTTATAATGCAACTTCCAATAACACTTATTTCAGCTGAATACAGATGGTAATGATAAAACTTGTGTTTTTAAACAATCCTTATAACGCCTCTGGTCAGTTATGACGACATTCTGTGACCTATAACTCGTTTCTTCCATTATCCATAATCACTGTGTCAAATTTTTTAAAGCAACTATTAAGGTTATCACATGGTTTCTCCTGGAATATTTTTCAGGATTATCTCTAGACTAAAGTAAACCATTTTTTTCACATCCTACTAGTAGTATATATCATCTTGTTGTAGAAGAAGGGTTTTTATTTAAAAATCATTGAAATTTCTTTTAAACTGACTAAAACACCAGTAATCAATAAATGGTCGGTGTTATTTTCTTAAGAAAAATATTAATGGCTGCTATGTCACAGTCAACTTTAATTTAAATAAACATTTGGACTAAAAATTTGTAAAAACATATTTCACTAAAAACACAAAAGATAGGTATAGGCAACCCATACACCATTTGAAAGAGTATTTTATTTGTCATCGAGTGACGTAAAAAATACAGGGTGTTCCATTTAAAATAAGAGAGATATGGCTATTTGATTTTCTGAAAAATTGAAATTATTTTTGATCACCCTGTACAATATTTGATCTTGATTTGACCTACGTATGATATGGCAGACTTTTTATAATCTTCTACACATTTTAAAGTTTAAAGTATTAAAAGTGTTAAAGTAAAATCAATTTAATTTTAACTCTACATTTTTCAAAAAAATCAAATATCACAAAAACGAATAAAATTAGACACTTAGTACTATAAACAAACTTGAGTTATTTTTTTATGTAGAATCTAAAACCGTCATAAAATATAGGGTGTTATAAATATAACTTTGATACGTCGCACTTTTTTGAGACATTCTGTATAGAGTAAAATAATTTTATACTGTGGCCTTATCCGACCTGTATATGTTTCAGTATTTACTTTTTTTAAACCCGATGGTTATCCAGCTACAGATCATGTCAAATATGGTGGGCCACCCTGTATATATTATGTTTTTAGTTTTTTAAGACACTCGTAAAAAAAAAATATTGTTCCCAACACTTGCGCAAAGTGTCTTTCCAACACTTAAAGCTTAACCGAACTCAGCTTCGCGTCGTTTGTCTTACTACTTCTGCGTGCGGGAAAGTATCACTTTGCGCACTTCTTAGGAAAATAACTATATTCGTTATTGAACCTAGCTTAGGAAAAAAATCAAATTGTTTTTATTAGATACTAGAGGGCTCGTGCCCACTTCGTTGGGCGTTAATTATATTTTTCTTGAAACTTTTTGTTTAATCATAATAAATTATAGCCTATAGCACTCCTAAATAGTGTAGCTTTCTGATTGTGAATTTTTTTATGATCGGTTCAGTATTTCCGAAGATTACCCCTACAAACAAACAAAGAAAGTTACAAACTTTACCTCTTTATAATATTACCCAAACCGCACAAACTTTCCATTGAGCAATACCCCATGTAAGTAAAGCATACGTCCACACTATTTCTTGACCTTGTTGCAGAGCTGGGTTACACTTAAGATCGTTTGACTAGGTAAGGTTGCCTCGTAAGCCTTGCAACATGGCGGACCATACGTCACATATGTACCTATTTTGCTCATTATTTAATGAAGTTTTTAACAGTGTGGTTTGTTTTTTGTCAATATTAAAGAAATACTTTTAAATACTGTTAATTCCAGTTGTTACCGTAATTTCTTTATTTCCTATTAATAAATTATTTAACAATGATTATTTTAGCTGATTTTTAAATATTGTCTATCGCGCTCTTTCGCCCTCATAGTATTATCCGTCTAGACATCCTTGTTGGCGCCAAGGAACCAGCAGTGCGGTACATATGTGACGTAATGAGGCAACCTTACCTAGTCAAACGATCTTGGGTTACACTACCAAACAATGGTTAAGCTGTGGAGCGGGCATAAAGCATCGCGAAACGGGGGTTGCTTTCCAGTGACGAAAATTTTTGTGCGTCACGCTCCAGGGCTTGAAACTCTTAAACCGCTCTAAAAGTTAGTCACTGGAACGCATCCTTAGACAAGGAAAGAGAGATACTTTAAGAAATTTTAAAATTTCGTTGTTTTTAACCTTTCTTGGCTTTATAATAATAATCTCTTTTTAATATCTATTTCCATTGAAAATAAATAATTTTAAAAATCCATCCTTAACCATAAAAAAAAACAGATTTGAAGGACAAAAACCAAAAGAGGGGTTGGTGCATGAGGGGCAAGGGGAAAGAAAAACGGAGTAGCTTAGGTGCATAACACTTTCCGTCACTGGAACGCCATAAAGTAGAACGAAATGCTTCTGAGCTACTCGGGAGCGCTCTATTTGCGTCACTGGAAAGCCAGTACTTTACTTATATGGGGGATTACCTAGTGGAAAGTTTGTGCCTAGGGGTTAATTTTCTTTGAGTTTGTGCTGTTTGGGTAGTATCATAAAGTAACATACCTACGGATAAGAGAAACCATGGCATGCTAAAATTTTCGTACCGCTTTTGCGGCAGGCTTGTCATTTTTCCAGTTTACACTTTAAATTCGTCGGTCGAAGCCTCGCCTCGTGTAACATCAGCGGTGGGGAGACACGTAAGCTTACTGAAATGACTAACTGGCGGTATTTCAACGAGAAACGAATAAAATTATATTGGGAGTTTTCGCATGACCTGTCCTTAAATCGGCTATTCTATGATAACTCTTATAATTTCCTTACTCTATGGTAGTATCAAAAATCTATTTACAATGAAATAGATCGTTGGTAGTATAGAAAAACTTAGGGGCTTTTTTTTAGGTAAGAAATAAATTTCAACTAGTAGGTGCAGCGGCAATGTTGTTAGCTGGAAAAATTGAAGAAATTTATCCGATAGATATTAAAGAATGGTCATATTTAACAGGAGATACGTTTACACCGAGGCAAATAATTAAAATGGAACAACTAATTGCCAAGGTATTAAAGTAAGTAGAGTAACAATAATTAATTTTAAACCCAATTAAGGATGTGCTATGTGGATGTAAAACTTATTATTGTTTAATTTTTGTAGATTCAAAATGCAACCACCTACAATTTGTACATTTATAGAACATTTTGGTCATGAACATAACTTAGACTCAAAAACTATGAATCTTGCAATGGTAGGTTATATTTTTTACTTTTTTGTTTTTGATTTTTTCCGTCATTTTAAATCATTTAACCTTATACACTGGTTCGACGACGAAACACAACTCACTTAAGCTTTTTGTTAAATTGTGCCTATTTTGCAGTGGCGGCTCGTGGGTCTAAAAACAGGTGTAGTGCAGGAAGGGACAAAAGCGCATTCACCATTGTAGCAAAATTGAAAATTCTCAACCATCAAAAGTCTAAGTAAAAAGTCTTAATATCTAAACTTTTTACACCAAATCAATCCTATCTTTTAATGCAGCAAATTTATTAAATATATATACATAAAATAGTTGAGTTTTTATCAGTTCCTGTAGAAGCTCCTTTTGAATTGAAATATTGGCCAAAGATAAAAATCTATCTTGGGATATAGTGTTTCTTAGGAAAGTTTTTAACGCTTAAGACATAAAAACTCCGTTTCACTGACACGCTTGTTGACGGTATCGTTAAAATTTGCGAAAAAAGTTTATACGCCTCGGAAAAATGTCTTTATTTGCGCCAACTTGTTTTACTAACTGCTGCAATAAAATATTTCTATAACTTTCATCAGCAAATATTAGGCGAAGTTTATTTTTGAGCCGCTGATCTTTTGGAAATTATTCGGCATATATCTCCAATAAATTTTGAAAATAATCAGTGGAAAAAGTTTGGTTGTACTGGCCAAACTTTGCAGTATCAGCAAGACAAAAAATTGTAGTTTGTAAAAATCTTTGAATCTTAATTCCATTTCCATCAAAATATGATCTAATATTTTATAGAGAAGTGCTCTGTACTGTCCTTTAATTTCTTCCTGTGAAAAATCACTGTCGCGAATAATTCTTAAACGGAAACAATCGAAATAATACGTAAAAACCAACAAAACGACCAAAACCTATATTATCTGCACAAAATTATCCGTTTAAGGCTAGCAATTTACCAAGCAATACACCTGATACTTCCACCCGCGATCTCTGGCCGCCGGCAAGTATAGGCGTTGTCATGGCAACGGAGCGTCAAACAAAACCCCACATGAGGTGTATACTTCGGTCCGTTTTATATTTGCAATACACTCGCGGATTGCGATGTGGCGTTACCGAAAGTGGAGGAAAGCGACTCGCGCCAGCGGTTAATTTATATGCTAGATTTTCCATGGCGAATTTTACAAATAAGGAATAGAAATTAGAAAAATAAATTGAATAATAGTAATATGTTTTTTTTATGTTTTATTATTTATTTTTGGTGAAGTGGCACTTCACTTACTACACCTGGCTATTCAGCCGCCACTGCTTTTTGAAACTTATACAGGATACCCCAAAAAATGTGATGATTAACAACTTAAGTTTTTAAATAAAACACCCTGTATAAACAGCTATACATGAAACATATCTAGAATTTTCTAAGAAATTTAAAAATACACGTATATGCAGGGTGTTATAAAATTTTGCTAGGAAAATTTAAGGGCAGATTCTACATTACAAAATATAATGTATGGTTCATTTAAATATGGGTCCACCAGGTACCACAACCCAGATTTTATAACACCCTGCATATACGTGTATTCCTAGCCAGAAAATTCTAGATATGTTTCATCTATAGCATACGGGGTGTTTGTAAAGCAAGTTGTCATCATATAAGTTTCAAAAGCAGTAATCTTCCAGGTGTGGCCAAAACATAAAAACATGTTACTACATTCAATTTATTTTCAATTTCTATTCATGACTATTAAAATTCGCAAGTAACTCTAACATATAAATGTAGCGGCTGTCGTAACACCACATCTGGCTCCGCGATCTGGACGGAGTCGCCGCACTAATAATCGGGGTTTATTTGACGCTCCGTTACCATGTTAACTGCCGACGATAAAGAATCGTGTATCGAATGTGGCGTATGACCGGAATTTTGGCCTTAAGCCTGGTTTATTGCGGAGTGCTGGAGTTTTTGTTGATTGTTTCAGACCTTATTCTTTTGTTTATTCACGGGAAAAGTAAGGACGGTACAAGCGCTTCTCCCTATAAAATGACCAGATCATATTTTGATGGGTAAGGGTAAGGTTCAAGACACACAAACTACAATTTTTTCTTTGCTGATACTACGAAGTTTGCCAGTACAACAAACTTTTTCACTGATTATTGGAAATTATTAATGCTATGAGCAGATCGGCGATATACTGTTGAAGTTATAAATGACATTGCGGCAGTTAGTAAAACGAAGTTGGCGCAAAATACCAGTTTTCACTGGGGCCCTGACTGCAAATCAACAAGCGTCAGGCCTGAGTTTTTATATGGCAAGCGAAACTCTACTTGCATCTGAGATATGCTTTTATTGTAAAGAACTCTACGAAGACTGTTCAAAAAACTTCAACTTATTTATGTATATACTCGACCCCAGCTCTGCTGGGAGCTGGGATTGATTTGAACAAGGGATAAATAAGACTTTTGCCAGACTTTGATGGTTGAGGAAATTTCAATTTTGCTACAATGGTGAGAGATGCGCCTCACTGCGCTACGCGATACAGGCTAACAAAAAGCAGGGTGGACGTGTTTGTCGTCGAGAACGTGTATAAGGATAAATATTTGACGGAAGATCAAGGAACAAAGAAATGAAATATAACCTACCGTACAGATTCCTTAGTTTTGAGATGCAAGTTATGTTCATGACGAAATGTTGTAAATGTGCAGCAGGTGGTTGCATTTTGAAGATCTGCAAAGAGCCAAACGATAATAGGATTTTACATCCACATAACACATCACGAACGAACAATTGTGTTACTCTACTTACTTTTAATGCCTTGACGGTCTGTTCGACTGAATAATGGCTAATCTCCTGTTAAATATGAGCCATTCTTCTTCTATCTATCCGGATAGAATTTTCTTCGATTTTTCAAACTGTTATTGCCGCTACTACTGGTGAGAATTTATTTCTTACTTACAAAAACTAAGTAGCGATCTATTTCGTGTAAATAGATTTTGATACTACCATAAATGAAATTATAAGGATTATAGAATAGCCGGGGCGGGTGCAACTCCCATTATAATTTTATTCGTTTCTGGACAATACCGCCAGTTATCGGCACAAATGAAGCACGTGTCTCCCCACCGCTGATGTTCCACGCGGGCAATCGACCGGTAAAGTGTGAAACTGGAAAGGCAAAAGCGGTGCAGCATTTTTGGCATGCCAGTTTCTGTCAGCAGTTATGCCTGCTGTACAAACTCAAGCACAGGCAAGCTCCGCTGGGTAATCCCCCATGATTGCGGCTTTCCAGCTGTTGCAGTAAATACGGCAACCGAAGCATTTCGTTCTACTTATGCGTTCCAGTGACGAGAAGTGTGCATACTCCGTTTTCTCTTGCCCCTCATTCAAATCTGTTTTTATGGTTAAGAATGGATTTTAAAGTAGATGTATAAAGCCAGAAAGGTAAAACAACGAAATTTAAAATTTCTTAAAGTATACTATCAGTGATATTTTGGAAGCAGTTTAAAGTTTCAGCTTCCCCTGGGCGTGACACACAAGCCGTCACTAGCAGCTTCCCCATTCGTGGCACCCGCCCCGCTCCCAACTCGGCTCCTGACAGTAACCCAAGATCGTTGAACTAGGTAAGGCCTCATTACGTCTATATGTACCCGCACTGCTGGTTCCTTGGCGCCAACAAGGATGTCACAGACGGATAATACTATGAGGCGAAAAAACACGATAGTAATATTTAAAAATCAGCTTCATTATTAAATGAACGTAATAGAGGAAAGGCCAAAACGGCGCAACTGGAATTAAGCGGTATTTAAAAGTATTTCTTTAATATTGACAAACAAACCGCATTAAAGCTTCATTAAATGGCAAAATGTTTACGCCTAACGACATTATGGTCGCCATTGCAGAGAGCACGGATCAGAAGCGATCTTGAACAACTTTCTGGACATGCCCCCCACTTACATGGGGTATTATGAAAACGCATTTGAGTAATATTATAAAGAGGTAAAGTTTGTAACTTTCTTTGTTTGTTTGTAGGGCTGTCTTCGGAGCCGATCATGCTTCTGAATCGAAAGCTACGCTATTTAGGAGTGCTTATAGGCATTTATTATGATGAAACAAAGGGTTTCAAGAAAAGATCAACAACGAAAATGAACTTTATATCTAATAAAGCAATTTGATGGACTAACAGGTATTTCTAAGTGCGCAAGTGACCTCCCACGCATAATGTGTAGACATTAGTTAGTTAGCACAAGTGTTGGAAGCACTTTGCTGGGGTGTTGAACAACTATTTTACAGTGGTGTAAAAACTAAAAACATAATATATACAGGGTGGCCCACCCTGGTCGACGTGATCTGTAGCTGGATAACCATGGGTTTAAAAAAAAGTAATACTGGAAACATATACAGGT
This sequence comes from Listronotus bonariensis, assembly GCA_014170235.1. Taxonomy (NCBI): domain Eukaryota; kingdom Metazoa; phylum Arthropoda; class Insecta; order Coleoptera; family Curculionidae; genus Listronotus; species Listronotus bonariensis. The sequence goes on along the minus strand of JACEGR010012550.1, from coordinate 1,549 downwards.
CGGATAAGGCCACAGTATAAAATTATTTTTAGTCTATACAGAGATGTCTCAAAAAAGTGTGACGTATCAAAGTTATATTTTTTAAATGGAACACCTATATTTTATGACGGTTTTAGATTCTACTATAAAAAAATAACTCAAGTTTGTTTATAGTACTAAGTGTCTAATTTTTATTCGTTTTTGTGATATTTGATTTTGAAAAATGCAGAGGTAAAATTAAATTGATTTTGCTTTAACACTTTAAACTTTAAAATGTGTAACAAGATTAGAAAAGTCTGCCATATCATACGTAGGTCAATCAAGATCAAAGTATTGTACAGGGTGATCAAAAATAATTTCAATTTTTCAGAAAATCAAATAGCCATATCTCTCTTATTTTAAATGGAACACCCTGTATTTTTTTACGTCACTGATGACAAATAAAATACTTTCTTTTTCAAATGGTGTATGGGTTGCCCCTATGCCTATCTTTGTGTTTTTAGTGAGATCTGTTTCTACAAATTTTTGGTCTAAATGTTTATTTAAATTAAAGTTTGACTGTGACAGCAGCGCACAGTAATATTTTTCTTAAGAAAATGGCACCGCCCATTTGTTGATTACTGGTGTTTTAGTCAGTTTAAGAGAAACTTCAGTGATTTTAAATAAAGACCTACTTCTACATACAACAAGATGATGTACTACAGGTAAGGATGTGAAAAAAATGGTTTACTTTAGTCTAGAGTTAATCCTGAAAATATTCAGGAGAAAATTAATGAACCTTAAAAACACGAGACAATGAAGAACGAGATACAGGAAGATGTCGTCATACCAGGCGTTACTAAATTGTTTAAAAAACGAAGTTCCATCTGTATTCAGCTGAAACAAGTATTGAAATTGCATTATGGCACAACAATGATTTTCTGTGGAAATTTTCAAAACAGTGTTAGACTTCTAAAAATATTTTAATTTTGTGCTTTTTCCAACAGGTTGTTTTGCAATGGCAACAGTAAATAGGCATAACTAATGCGAGCCTACAGCTGAACATTTGAACAAAGCTAATATGTTAACAAATTTACCAAAAGTATCAAATATAGGTTAGAGCAACCTACTCCGCCATTTGAGAGCATTGGTTTATAAGTCGTGATTATAAGCTACAGGTGTTCATTTAAGAAGTGTAGCATTTATCTTTCTAAAATTAAAGTATTATTTTTGATCACTATCTATGATCTCGATATGGCCACGACAGGCATGCTTTCACGTAACAGGCAAAGAGTTTAGGGGACTGACAATTGAAACAAAATTGAATTTAATGCAACCCACCGGTGAAAAATCAAATCACAAAACGAGCAATTGAACATGACCTTTATAAACAGGCTTAAATTATTTTATGTAGAATCTAAGAGCAAATCATGATATGGTGTGTTTCGACTCTTGGCTTATTACGTCACGCACCCTAACATGAACAAGTGAGCACACGTTTACAATATATGTTCGTATTTACTGCAAGGCAATGATTTTGAACACCTATATATAATTATTTTTATTTAATTTATTCACGCAACTGTCCAAT
>JACEGR010012549.1:0-11226 GCA_014170235.1 Listronotus bonariensis | reverse complement strand
ACCCTACCCATATAACATTTTTTGCCGGCGTTGTACATTTAATTTACTGGCATTGCCAACACTCTTTAATGGCAAGGCATTGGCAAAAAGGTATCAAGAAGACGCGAAAGTGGGCAATTGGCCGTTATTAGGCCACGTGTTGTAGATAAAGTGATGGCATCCGTCATTAATAAGTTATTGGCAAAAAATGCGTTTAAGATGATGGCATCCATCATTAATAAGTTATTGGCAAAAAGATAACAAAAGACACGAAAGTGGGCAAATGCAGATACTCCCAAGCAGCAAGCTGACGTCTTATTGACGAAAATTGTCGCATATACTTTTTTTAAAAGCTAAAATGATGCGATATTTTATTTGAAAATTAAAATAGGAAAAACTCCTTACTGCATACAATTTCCTTGCAATGCAAAGTACCATCTCTCGGAACACTGTCCAACTTGGAGATGCAGATTTTTACACTAGCCGAAGATATTTCTTTCAAAGCTAAGTGAGATCACCTACCGCAGACCGCTCTCGAATTATTTTTGTCTAATGGGTACGGTTTAGACGGTAAAAAGCGAAGATATTGCAGAAACGTAGTAGTTTATTGTCCATTACGCCATCTATCGGTATGTCAAAAAAGCTATTAAATATATATAATATTTTTTATTAACACGTCTTTAAAACTTTTAATAGAGTTTTAAACAAAATGTTTACAGCTCCTAACAGTCTACTTGAATATCTTGCCTTCTCGACTAGCCATCACCAATTAATCACACAACACACACTTATTAGGTAATGAATACATTTAATTATGTCTATTAAAAAACTCTTTTCTTTAAAAAAGAAACTAAAAAGCTAGAAAACCACGTAGAAAACAAATGCACAAAGCGGTCACCTTCGGTCGAAATTAACGTAGCTAATTTTACCATCATTTTATTTTTATTCGCTCCAAAATACATAATAAACATTTTGTTTGACCTAATTTTTATTTGCATGATTTTTAACAATAAAATGTTATGAAAAGGCCATTTCCTTTAAATTATGTAAAAAACATAAAATAATGTTGTTTAGCTGCCATTATAAATAAAACAGATAAAAAAAATTGCTCTAATGTTAGTTAAATACCAATGTTAATAATATGGTTTAAAAAGTATGAATATGCGTTGAAGGTTTGCCTTCAAAAATCCAATATTTATTTGCCTGCAACAAAAACGCGTGCTTTATTTATCAGGATTGGTATGGCGCCATTTTTGTATGCTTGCCGGCAATTCGCCTGCATGTAAAATTTATTGGCAATTAAGTGTTTATTTAGGGTTGACTTTTTAATGCGTATAAGATGTTAGCATAATATTGCCACCAATTGCCACTGCTTTACCATCAATGCCAATATGAAAATGTACATTGCCGGCAAATAGTGTTTGCTGGGTATCTTGTTTTTATGATCGGCCCTATATACGGGGCTCATATTTGGTGAAGGTACTTACCTAGGTTCAAGTTATTCTCCAGTATATTAATCTGCCACGCTGTAGTAAATCCCGAAATCCCCTCTTAGGCTTCCCTACCATAAGGCTTTTGGGGTAACGATCCTTCGTTCATTGTCAAGTTAGTAGATGGCGCAAACAGGGGCATGGCCCCTCCCTTGGATGCGACATCCTGTCTATTTTATTGTGTTTCATACATGCCTAACAAATATGGGCATTTATTAAGGGTCCCCCAAGGTTGGTCGGAGGGGTGAGGCTGATAATGGAATTGAAGAGTAAGGACCTTTTTAAATACGTGGGAAGGAGGTTTTGTGTAATTTTATAAAAAGAATGAAAGGTGAAAACAATAAAAAGAGGTTAGAGGACCTTTTTTTGCTCTTCAAAAATTTAAACCTCCTTTAAAAATTTTTGCCACCACACTTACTTCTCCTCGGCCTATGGCCCCCCCTCAGAAAGTCGATATGACCGCCCCTGGGTGCAAAAAGATCCATTTCAATCAATTCTGGCGTTACGAGGTTTGCGAATTAGGGTATATAACGGTATGTGCTAACGCTATAACTGAAAGTAACAAAAATGCGGGATTGGCTAAGTTTTTTTATCTTTTTGACATCCCACGAAGGTCTATGCCTAAATACCAGAGTACCGTGGGTGTCGGGTTATTAGATGTTTAACCCATCGTTCCGCCTGTTCCGTCAACGTTGTCCAAGCACTGAAACATGCAGTAGCATTTCACAGCACCTTTTAGACAACGCGTTAGTGCCACCACGGTCGTTATTTTTAAATAACTACTACCTAAATATGTCTCCCCTGCTGGGAATCGAATCGCCGACCTCTGGCTTCGAAGATCAAAGCTCTGTCTATTAGGCCACGGGGGAGACAAGTAAACTAAGTAAAGATTGATTTTACATAAAAATAATATTAAAATTTATTACATGTATCATTGTTAGTTTCCGAGATCTTTAAATGGGATACTTACCGTAAATATTTCTATATGTATATTGTGATATTTTAATATCCTTATTGATAAATCTATTGACCTTGTTCACATAAAATGTTTTTTTTTTTCAGGAAAAGGTTTGGGGTTCAATTGTGGAGGCACAGTTATCAATAAAAACTACATACTGACTGCAGCACATTGCATTAGCGGCATAAAAAATGAACTGTAAGGAAAATATAGTATTATGTCAATTAGGCTATATTTTGAAAAAATGCATGTTAAGCTCCTTCCTAAAATTTCCATGTCTAAAATATACACGTTGTGCCAGCTTGATGCATTATTAGAGTTTTTATGAGTTGAACACTAGCAGATAAATATTAAACAAAGAAAGCCAGCGGTTTTGCTTTGTTGTTGTTTATAGACCGGCGCCTTTTCAAGCATTGAAAAAATTGTCCATGACTTTTTGAAGTGGCACGACGCGACGTGTATAGTTACTGGTAACTTACTATGTAGGGGAAGTAGGGGTAAAATGGGATATGCGGGTAAAACGGGACATCAGTGTTGCTAGAACAACTAAAGCCGGCAACCCCGGCTAGACTAACGAAATCAGATGATTTAGGCGTGCACTGGCATCGCAGCTTTTTTAGTCGACGGCGCAGCATCGTGTAACGTCTTTAGTTCACCTTGTTTACTTTGATGCGTGCGGACTGTAAGTCTCAAGTTCAACAATTTTAGCTGTTCACCTCGCTTTGTGTGTAGAATTGAGTTTCTCTGGTGATATATCGTACCCCCAGTGATCGATTTATTATTTTCTGTATTGTTTGGCTATCCACGAAGGTCGATCGAGTTTTGGCGGTAAGTTTAATTATAGTTAACATGTGGGGGTAAAACGGGAAATCGATATTATGGGTAAAATGGGATATCCCTTTTACCCATAATATAATAAAATACATTTTCAGATGCCGCGCACTTATAAAAGAAAATCCAACCGGCAGTCGTGGTCCGAAGAATCAATGGCTAATGCTATAGAAGCTATACAAAATGGTACCCATGGATATTTAAAAGCCGCAAAGCAATTTGGGGTTCCAAAATCAACCCTTGAGAGAAGATTTAAGGAGAAAAATAAAGATGCTACTGGCCATTCCAAACTACTTTTCATATTTTTGACGTAGTCAACCAACTACGTCAAAAATATGAAAAGTATGTTGTATGGTTTATCAACTAGATCTATCCGTAGTCTAGCATACCAGCTGGCAACCAAAAACAACCTACAGCATTACTTTAATTTAGAGAAGAAAATGGCGGGATGGGACTGGCTTCGATCTTTCTTAAAACGTAATAAACTATCCCTTCGTCTTCCGGAAGCCACTTCTGCAGCTCGAGCTCGTGGCTTTAATCGAGAAGCTGTTGCAGCGTTTTTTAACATTTTGGAGCCACTCCAAGAAAAATATGTTTTTCCGGCTTCTAGAGTTTTTAACGTAGACGAGACGGGCATTACGACGGTTCAAGGTCGTCCGTCGAAAGTTGTTGCAGTAAGAGGGAGGAAACAGGTGGGAACCTTAACATCGCCCGAACGAGGAGAACTGTCTACTGCAGTTATTTGTATGAGTGCATCTGGTGCGTTTATTCCACCTATGCTTATTATTCCTAGGGTTCGAATGAAGCCACAGTTTCTCGAAGGATCCCCACCCGGCACATTGACAGTTACTCATAAATCTGGATGGATGCAACTAGAATTATTTGATCAATGGTTTGATCATTTTTTGAAACACACACAAACCTCAAAAAATAACCCAGTGTTGCTTATTCTCGACGGTCACAAAACGCACACACAAAACCTTTCTATTATCGACAAAGCCAGAAAGAATGGAGTGACCATTCTCTGTCTGCCACCACACTGCAGTCATAGAATGCAACCCCTGGACGTATCGTTCATGGCACCATTAAGTATATTTTATACTGAGGAAATGGAAATTTGGCTCAGAAATCACCCAGGGCGATGCGTTACTGTTGCAGAAGTTCCCCAATTATTTGGCAAAGCTTACCTTAGAGCATCCACGCCATTGAATGCTATAAATGGGTTCCAAAAACTGGACTATTTCCGGTAAATCGAACGGTGTTTACAGAAGACATGTTTATTGCGGCATTGCCTACGGAAACAATACAGCAGGACGCTGATGGTAGCCACGATGAAGATCTTCCAATTCAACATCATTCTGGTCGTGATGAAGACGTTTCAAGTCAACGTCATGCTGGTTGCTGTGATAAATATATTACAAGTCAAGGTCACACTAGTAGCTGCAAAGTAGACGTTCCAGGTAATCATCGTTCTGACAGAGAGGTGACCCCTGACAATGAAGTAATCCAAACAACATCTACAGTACAAACAGTAGTAGATGACATAAATAATATGCCTTCTACCAGCAGCGGATTATACTTTTCCCCTGAAGAAATTATTCCTTACCCTAAAGCTTCAACGAAACGTTCACATGTTGCTCCAAAAAGAAAAGGAGGTAAAGCGGCGATATTAACGAGCACCCCGTACAAAGATGAGTTGGAAAACACTTTAAAAATTAAGAATGCAAAAATAAAGACTAAAGATATAAACTCAAAAACCAAAATACAATCGCTGAGGGGAAAAGAAAAAAAGAAGGTGGTAAAGAAGAAGAAGAAAAATACCAATTCTAAAAAGCGAGAGAGTTGTTCAGATTCGGAAAGGGAAGACGACATAGATGTTGAATGTTTTTATTGCAATAGTAAATACTCAACAGACAAAAAAGGAGAAGGTTGGATACGATGTTGCAGTTGCTACAACTGGGCTCACGATGCTTGCGCAGGTGCGGAAAGTGACGAAGAGGATTTTGTTTGTGACCTATGTAGATATGATTAATAGGAAGTGTTAGTTTGTCCTTCTCCTATTTCCTTTGGTGATAGATATTTATGTTTTGCGTTTTATCCTCTTGAAAGAATAAAAACTGTTTTTTATTTTCTCCATTTAATTCTAGAATTTTTTAATATATTAAAATCCTATCCCGTTTTACCCCTATGTGTTTCCCGTTTTACCCTTACAGTGTGGGTAAAATGGGAAATTGTCTAAATTAAACTATTTAAATTTTTCAAGTTGTGTTTTATAAAATTATGTAAGTTTCATAATCGCATTTGGTAAAAGAAATGTCCTGTTTTAGTGAGTGCAAATATGAAACTGCTCCGACTATATTTAAAAATTATATAAAGTTAATCGTTAAGTATCCCATTTTACCCCTACTTCCCCTACCCTGTATAAATATGCATATTAAAAATGATACTCGTACGTAATATCTTCGTTATATACAGTGAGGATATTAAAAGTCCTCCCCCACTTTATTTTTTAAATGGGACAAGTTATCGAGATCGGCAAAAATTTGGGTAAAAGATTGTCAATTGAACTACTTTTTGACGTAAAACTGATAGTTGCAACAATCAAGATGGCGAATGGGTGCCATCTTAAAAAAAAATCAAATGGAAAGGGGGTCTTATGTCACATAATTTAAGGGTTTCATGACGAGTACTTTACATCCCTAGAATATAAAGTCAATATCTTTACCCACTAAAAAAAGGCGGTACTTTATAAATTACCTAAATACCTGATTTGGATGGCCATATTTCCGAAACTAATAAAGTTAGATGTACATAATGTTGCCCCCCTATGACCGCCCCTGTCATTAAAAAAATCTTTTAAAGAGCTTAAAAAAATACCACATTAAGCATATGGAAATATGGCCATGCAAATCAGGTATTTAGGAAATGTTTAAAATATCGCCATTTTGTAGTAGGTGAAGATATTAACTTTATATTCTAGGGTTGTAAAGTACTCATCAGGAGCTTTAAAATGATGTCCCATAAGACCTCCCCTTTTCATTTAATTTTTGCTTAAGATGGCGCCCATCCGCCATCTTGATTGTTGCAACTGTCATTTTTACTTCAAAAAGTAGTTTATGTTCTTCCATTAGCCACACCCAAATTTTATAAAGAAGAAATTAAGGGTACAAAAGTTAGAAAGGGGGAAGGACTATTTATGTCCTCACTGTATACAGGGTGTTCGAAAAATACACGGCCAAATTTTAGGAGGTGATTCCTCATTGAAAAATATGAAAAAAAGTTCCTATTAGCATGGGTCCGAAAATGCATACTTTCCAAGATACAGGGTGTTAAACTTTTTAAATAAAATAGGTTTTTGTAATTATCTTGAATACCCTGTAACCGATTTTCTTGAAATTTTTCAGTGTTATTTCTAGTAATAAGGGCCAAAGTTAGGCATAATCTCTTGAAATTTTTTTGTATCTTGCTTCGTTTTCTAATACAAAAGCCCATTAGAAGTATTATTTAAATTAGTTTAAAGGAAAATAATTATGCTAGATCAATATTAAATATGCGAATATAATAAAGAAATAGCAGGAATTTTTTAATAATTAAGTAGTAATTATTTGTTACATAATATTAAATATTAAATTAAATTATTTATTATAAAAGTTTCTAATGATTTACCAATCTTAATGTACAGGGTTATTCTGAACCTATAGGTATAAACTTGAGAAATTATTGCTAAGTACGGGTTATACAGAATGTCGTTAGAAAAATTAAAGGGTAGGGTAAACATGAGTTCGCAAATTTTTTGTTCTTAAAATATAGAATGTTTAACTTCTCAAAGAACTAAAAAATTTCAAACACAAGCCTTTTAGTAAAAAATTTTTGACTGATTATAAACCTTATTTGAATAAGTATTTATTATTGTTGTTACATAATTTCTAATAAAAAACTATAAAATCTAATTTAAAAAAATCCCGCAATACCTTTTTAATGTTTTTTATAGTTTATTTGTTTTCTGGGAGTTTTAATTTAAACAAAATCATATTTGGCCTTTACTCCAGAATAATAAAGATATTTAAATAAAAAAATAAAACCTTTTATATATCTGCCCTTGCATAACATAATAAAAGTTAAGATTACTTTAAAAGAACTAAATTAATAAACTATTTAATATAAGAAAATTATTTTTATCAAGATTATATAAAAATTTACTTACCATACAGAGTTGCAACCCCAAAACATAGGTCAAGGGCTTCCGGTCAAAATTATTTTATCATAATCCAATAAAATTAGTGAGACTGCCAGACGCTCGAGACGCCACTGGACCTATTAGCTAACTGTAATTAATGTCAGACCTTCAGTCATTTTTAATAAAAAGTTTTAAACATTTTTAGTCAGATCAACAGTAATTTGTAATAAAAAGTTTTCCACATTTTTGAGATGCGACCAAAGGATCAGTTCACGTCTGGCAGTCTCGTTAAAAACCTATTTTATTGGATTATGATAAAATACTTTCGATCTGGAGACTATACCTATGTTTAGGGGTTGCAAACTTCATTGTATAAGTAGTAATTAATTTTTTTATATAATCTTGATAAAAATAATTATTTTATATTAAATAATTCATTAATTTATTTCTTTTAAAGTAATCTTAACTTTTATGGTCTAAAAATGAATGAAAATTGAATGAATTTTTTTTTCTTAGACTATACAGGGTTCAAAAAAATTAGAAAACACAAAAGCTGTATTTTTATTTGCTTAATCAAAGAAAAGTACACAAATTTTACGCACATTTACACAGTCATTGTCGTACCGTTTTTTTGTTAGAAATATTCCTTCAGTTGCCTCTCGAAACGCCACTAGATTTATTAACTGGTAAATTACCCCCTTAATGCCATAAAAAACATTAGAGAAAACTGCGTAAAGGACATTCAAAATTAAAAAAAGAAACATTTTTTCACAAGTTTAATCTCATGTCTCTTGGGAACGAGGACTTTGCGGGCTCACGTTTATATATATTTTTTTCATATTTTTAATAATAAACTCCGCTCCTATTTTTTTCAACATTAGGTAAAACCCTGTATAAACGATAACTAAAAATAAAAATGTAAGTAAACCGTTTTTAGTTAGGGAAATATCTAATTATTTAAAATTAAATTTAAAAAATAATTCAAGAGACAAATAATAATAATAATTAAGAAAAATAGAGAACTAAACTATTTTTTTGTTTCAGACATAATATGGTCTAATTACTGTAAGCCCTTATTGTAATTCTAATCGCGTAAAAATAAAATCACAACTGATAGTAGAGAGTACTATTAGCAATACCAAACATTATCATCATGACTTGTGTATTTGTTATTTTTTATAAAGAACAAAAAATTAAGCCGAATAATGTTACAACACTTATTAAAAAAAAAGTTTACTACTTATTATTTATCTTTATATTTTACGTTATTTCATTTAATTTAAAATAACTAATCATCTCACTCCCTATAAATACGTATTATACTAACTTTTTTCATTATTAGTTCCCAAGTTTATTGGTATAGGTTTAGAATCACTCAATATACAGGGTGTCCGGGAAAATGTGGGAAATCTCTCGCACACGTATGGAACAGATGAAAATAACACGACAAGTTCCTATAAATTTTTTCCGTTTAAGCCCCCCTGCGGAGATATGATCCCCTAAAGGGGGCAGCTAGAAATCGATTTTTCGTGAATTATTTTTAAAGCGCTCCGTATAATTTGATAATATTTTAGTACGATGCATAATAGTAAAGACCTCCTAAAATAGTGCCCTTGAAACTTATGTCGCTTCTTTAGTTTGCCAGGGACGGACTAGTTTTCGCACATTATTGATAATATTTTTTACGCCCTGTATGGTGAAGACACAAAAATATGTTTTTGGGTAGTTTAAACCTTTTGCTAAAAAACTAATTTTTGAATTTCGTCTTTGAATAAGTAATTGGAAATATGGAATACACGTTTAGTGAATATGCAGACATGCACCTGATGTATGGTCTTGCATCTTGCAATGCTTTGGAAGCCAGGATGTTATACCACGATAGATATCCTAATCGTATACTTCCCGATCATAAAACATTTCAACGAATTGACCAACGTCTAAGGGAGAATGGTGGGCGATTCCATTTTAATAAAGGTAATACATTTACTAAATCCCTTCATATTTTTAGGAAATTTTGGGAAAAGAAGTACAGACGCTGGTCGGGGAAGAACAGTACGTACAGCTCAAATAGAGGAAAATATTTTAAATGCTGTAGGTGACACTCCATCAACAAGCACTCGAAAATTATCAGCGCAATTTAATACGTCGAAGACAATAGTACATGAAATTCTTAAAGAACAGCTTTTGTATTCATATCATCTGCAAAAAGTGCATGAATTGATTCCTGAAGACTTTCCCCGTAGAATGCAGTTTGCAAACTGGTTATTGAATCAGCAACGAAACAATGCAAATTTCATTTGCACGATTCTCTTCACGAACGAAGCAGGTTTTAGCAAAAATGGAATCATAATTTACACAACTCGCATGTATGGGCTGACGAAAATCCTCATGCGACTATTATTGTCTCGCATCACCAACATCAGTTTCAACAAATTAATGTCTGGGCAGGAATCGATGGCAATTTCTTGATTGGACCATTCGTACTGCCGGCACGACTAAATGGACAACTTTACTTGGAATTCCTTCAGAACGATTTTCACTATTTAGTAGAACACTTACCACTTGAAACTCGCCGAAACATGTACTACATGCACCATGGGGCACCACCCCATTTCAGCGTTGCTGTGCGGGAGCACCTAAATAAAGTCTATCCAAACCGTTGGATAGGTAGAGGAGGACCTATTGCCTGGCCTCCTCGATCTCCCGACTTGACGCCACTCGATTTTCACTTGTGGGGACATCTTAAAACTTTGGTGTATTCCACTCCTGTCGAAAGTAGGAAGGAACTTCTCCGGAGAATCACGTTTCACTGCGATAAAATAAGGAATAATGGTGGCCTATTGTGGCGGGTACAGCAGTCCTCAACGGGCTCGTGAGTGTATCAGACTTCACGTTGAACCTTCTTACGAAGTTTTTAATTAAGCAGTTGATATTCAATTTTTATTGAATTTAATAAAAATGTGGATTATAAGGGAATTCTTCCTCATATCAACCCCATAAAAATTAGAAAAACAAAGACTTTTTTACTCGAAAACGGCTCATTTTATCGATGTATCGTGTAGTACCTTTTTTAGCGAAAGGTTTAAACTACCCAAAAACATATTTTTTGTGTCTTCACCATACAGGGCGTAAAAAATATTATCAATAATGTGCGAAAACTAGTCCGTCCCTGGCAAACTAAAGAAGCGACATAAGTTTCAAGGGCACTATTTTAAGAGGTCTTTACTAGTATGCATCGTACTAAAATATTATCAAATTATACAGAGCGCTTTAAAAGTTATTCACGAAAAATCGATTTCTAGCTGCCCCCTTTAGGGGATCATATCTCCGCAGGGGGCTTAAACGGAAAAATTTTATAGGAACTTGTCATGTTATTTTCATCTGTTTCATACGTGTGCGAGAGATTTCCCACATTTTCCCGGACACCCTGTATAGATTTACAAGATTCATATTATTTTCTAATAGTGTATCTGTACGCGTAGGAGAGCATAACATCAAAACTCTGCAAGATTGTGAAATAGTAAATAGAACAAGAAAATGTAACCCCCAGTCCAAGATCTCGCTATTGAAAAATAATTCCACATCCTCAGTTTGGAACAAAATCGTTTTTAAACGATATCGGACTAATTCGAGTATCTACTATAGATTTAAATGTCGGTAAGTGTAAGAAAAAAAAGGTGGTGTTTTTGACCAAAAAAAAATTTAGGCCCTTTTAAGGCTGACCACAAATATCCTACTTTTAGGTCGGCCGCAAAACATCCTACTTTTATCGGACACGATTCTCGGATACG